>QGSO01000297.1:1293734-1374712 GCA_011037825.1 Carya cathayensis | reverse complement strand
ATGCGGATTGGATGAACTTTAAGACTGATTTTATAGAGATAGCATAAAGAACAAGACGAGCTATCATCCTAGTCAAAGAGCAATGTGATTTTTTTTTCCCGATCGGTGAAAATGACATTTTTTAGAAACTCGGAGCCTTCAATCTCGTTTGTCAACAACATCAGGCGATTTTTTCAAATCTCCAGCCACACTTGTCGGGTCACGGACGGATCCAATTTTTTTTTTCAACTATCTACAGTGTCTATTAACGCACCGTTTTCTTCAGTCTATTTACTTGCTGCCGATCCTTTTTAATGATGCCAAAAGGGGGAGAAGTTTTAGACTAGAACATTAACATTGTTTAAATTGCTAAACTTGTTATATATGCTTGGAATTATATTTATATTTTTTCTTGAAAAACTAACGCACATTCTCAGGGGGAGCTTAAGTATTAATACAGGCTTCAGGTTCTATCAAGTATTTGTCATCATCAAAAAGGGGGAGATTGTTGAACCTAAGGTTTCAAGTTTTGTGTAATTATATATTTACACATGAATTTTGATGATAACAAATGAATTCAAAGAATGAAGGAGTCTCAAGCTCAAGTTGTCCACACAATGGAGTCAAGCACATCAAGGAACCAAGCATGAGTAAGAAGGAAACAAGTTCACATTAAAGTCATAGAGAATGTTGTAAATCTCTTAAAATTCGAAATTAGGATTAAGGCTCAAAAATTAATATTTTATCATAAAGCATTAAAATACATTTTCCACATGTGCATGAATATTTTGAAAATTAAATTTGAAAATTTTGAAAGATAATTGATTGTCATCTTTCACATGTGCATGACATGATTAAAGGTTTGAACTTTGAAAATATTAAAGATGATTGATTGTCATCTTTCACATGTGCATGTTTTATTTGAATATTTTCAAAAGTGATTGATGCTTTTCTTGACTTATGCAAAAGGAAGATGTCTTTGTTTGAAAATTTTGAAAAGTAAAGTGTGTTCCTTTTGTCATATGCAAAAAGTAAAAGATTAGGTTTGAAATTTTTGAAAAGCAAAGTGTGCTCCTTTTGTCATATGCAAAAAGTAAAAGATTAGGTTTGAAATTTTTGAAAAGCAAAGTGTGCTCCTTTTGTCATATGCAAAAAGTAAAAGATTAGGTTTGATTTTTTTGAAAAGCAAAGTGTGCTCCTTTTGTCATATGCAAAAAGTAAAAAGATTAGGTTTGAATTTTTGAAAAGTGAATGATGATGTCTTTGACATGTGAATCTTTTTAAATTTGAATATGAAGTCTCATATGCCTATAAATAGATCATTTGAGAGCTTCACATTCACAACACCAAGAGCATACAACATTCATTCAAAGCTTTCATTCTCTCTTCTCTAAGCATTGAGCCTTAACTCTTATTCATTTTGAGAGATATAGTTTGTGCTGTATTGTTCTTATTTCACTCATTGAGGAGTGTTTTCTGATATCCTACCCACTATCAATTCTTGTATCAGTAAAAGGGTGTGTACAACCCTTGTGCGTGTAGAAAGTGTTCTACACAGGGAATAGTTGAATCACCACGTGTAAGGTGATTGCAAGTGTAGAGGGTGTTCTACACGGATCCTTTGTAACGGTGTTGTTCAAAGGTGTAATAGGTTTCTATCTCCACCTGAAGGAGGTTGAATAGTGAATTCGGGGATCCTCAAGGGGTAGCTTGAGGCGAGGACGTAGGCAGTGGGGCCGAACCTCGTTAACATACTGAGTTTGCTTCTCTCTTACCCTTACTCTTCATATTTATTGTTGTTTCATATTTTGTTTATATTTTATATTGTATATTTCATTTATAATTGTTATTTTTTTTAAATACAACTCAATTCACCCCCCCTCTTGTGTTAGTCATCTGGGCAACAATTGGTGTAAGAGCCCGCTAAAATTATCAGTTTTGGATTCTTTCCCGACAGCAATCACATCTCTCTCGTCTTAACCCTCTATCTTTAGTTATTTATGTTTAACATAGTTGATTTGGTTGGCTGTAGACTGTGTAGTTAGTGTTTGTGGAGTTCGCTGCGTAGTTGTGAAACGAAGTGTGGTTGTGAAGTGTTAGGCTTGATTTTGTAGTTTTGTGGACTGTGCTGTGAAGTATAGGCGTGAGATGGATGCCGTAGATGTGATACGGCGGGTTGTGTGAAGAGAATACGCGTGTAGCGTATTCTGTGTAATGCAGCGACGCGCCGCGCGACATGCGCTGTAGTGATGTGGGTCGTAGAAGGAAGGGAGTACGCATGTAGTGTACTCCGTGTGGTATGGCGATGCATCGTGTGATGTGCATCGTGTTGATGAGTGTTGTAGCGAAGGAAGTACGCGTAGCGTACTGGTCGCGTAGCGCGTACTCCGTGTCGCGTAGCGATGCACCGTGAGACGTGTATCGCAGTGATGGGTTTTGTAGTGTGAATGAAGAGAGTTCACGTTAGTGTACTCTGTACTAAGTCGTGATACACCGGATGGCGTGTCACGAAGGGTTGAATGGCGTAGCAGAGAAGTGTGGAGCGTATGGTGTAATGTTGGGAAACTGTATGACAGTGTCCCGAAGCAGTGATGATATGGATTATAGTCCGGGATGACTGGTGTCATCTTGTGGTTGACTATGGCTAAGAGTATATGGATTGAGAAATGAGTTGTTTGTTTGGTTGTTATTGATAATTTTAATGAACTTGTTTTAGTGCAAAGGCTTTCTGAAGTCAATTTATCTCTTCCGAGTATAGTGAAACCTCAAGTTGGCCGTGGTGTTGCAAGTGCTTACAATATGGCAATTGAGTTCAGAAGTGAAAATCTTAAGGACTTGAGTGTTCCTCTTCCAGCTGTTGTGCAGTTCCTCGTGTTTCGCGCTCTATTCTCATAGAACGCGACGATCGAGGTAAGTTAGCCTCTAACTTACTATCAGTTTATTGTGTATGTGTGATGGGTAAGAGAACTACAATTTATGTATGTATGTTATCGTATATGCCATGTCATGCTATGTCATTACATGTTTATCTGCTACGTATGATTTAATCTCTCATGAATAATTATCTGTTACATAATCTTTTCTGTCATACAATGATGTATGTTATAAGTATGCCATGTTACGTATGCCATGAAATGTTATGATTAAATCATATGGTGTCATTTACAAGTATACGCCATGTTAGAAAAATATATGATATTAATTAATATCTCATGCATTAAGAAAGATAAGATATTTTATGATACGTATAATACGTGGGGCCACAACAACTGTGGAGTACGTATTATATCTTATTTTATGTTATTTATAATGCGTGGGGCCACAACAACTGTGGAGTACGTATTATATTTATGTTACTTATAATGCGTGGGGCCACAACAACTGTGGAGTACGTATTATATTTATGTTACTTATAATGCGTGGGGCCACAACAACTGTGGAGTACGTATTATATTTTATGTTACTTATAATGCGTGGGGCCACAACAACTGTGGAGTACGTATTATATTTTATGTTACTTATAATGCGTGGGGCCACAACAACTGTGGAGTACGTATTATATTATTTATGTTACTTATAATGCGTGGGGCCACAACAACTGTGGAGTACGTATTATATTTATGTTACTTATAATGCGTGGGGCCACAACAACTGTGGAGTACGTATTATATTTATGTTACTTATAATGCGTGGGGCCACAACAACTGTGGAGTACGTATTATATTTTATGTTACTTATAATGCGTGGGGCCACAACAACTGTGGAGTACGTATTATATTTATGTTACTTATAATGCGTGGGGCCACAACAACTGTGGAGTACGTATTATATTATTTTATGTTATTATAATGCGTGGGGCACAACAACTGTGGAGTACGTATTTATTTTATGTTATGTGTATTCATGGGGCCACAACAACTGTGGAGCATGAAGTATGGGGCCACAACAACTGTGGAGCATACACTACATGAGACACAGCAATTGTGACATGTAGAATACGTGGGGCCACAACAACTGTGGAGTACGTATTATGTTTTATGTTACTTGAATACGTAGGGCCACAACAACTGTGGAGTACGTATTAACGCACGTTATTAATCAAGACAATTGAATAAGATTTCAAGTTTATGTTAAGTCCAGTTTCAGATCAAATACATGATAAGTCAAGTTTTAGATCAAGTCCATGTTATGTTATACTCACGTACATGTTATGTTCAAGTTTATGTTATTTTCAAGTTCTTATTTATGTTATGCAGGTTTACGTTCATGCTATATTTCAAGTCCATGTTATGTTTCATGTTCATGTTATGTTGTTTGTTCATGTTATGTTTTAAGCTTAAGTTCATGCCATTTTAAGTCAAGTTCAGTTCACGCTTAAGTTCTGGTTAAGTCATGCTATATGTCAAGTTATACTATGTTTATGTATGACTATAATTATGCATTTATGCTTTTACTGCCATGCATGCATTTTTAACCTGTGTGTGAGTTTTATGTTAACTTACTGAGATTTGTAATCAAATCTCACTGTGGTAGTCCCAACTACCATTCCCCCCGAATGGTAGATCTTGTTACAGGACCCAAAGGAGAATTGGAATCTGACCAACTGAATACGGTCGACTAGGCCACGGTGCGATGTTGATGATGGTATAGTATTTAACTTAGGTTAATACTTGTACTTTTGGAGTTTATCTCAAGTATTCTTTTGATCACAACCATTTTAGACTAGTGTGGTGATCACGGCTTTTTAGTATGCCTTTATGTATGAAATATGTTTCAAGTATTTGGGATATTTTTGGTTTGGTGCATAGTTTTGCTAAAGAGAAAAATTATCCGCTGCGAATATTGCATAATGCTAGATGCATGTTAGGAACATTGCATCTTATCTGTCATGAACGGGGGCAGGTAACCTTGTGTTGCATGTCTCGACGCTTCAAATGTCCGTTTAATCCCAAGCGGAATTTGGGGGCGTCACATATAGTTTGTGCTGTATTGTTCTTATTTCACTCATTGAGGAGTGTTTTCTGATATCCTACCCACTATCAATTCTTATATCAGTAAAAGGGTGTGTACAACCCTTGTGCGTGTAGAAAGTGTTCTACAAGGGAATAGTTGAATCACCACGTGTAAGGTGATTGCAAGTGTAGAGGGTGTTCTACACGGATCCTTTGTAACGGTGTTGTTCAAAGGTGTAATAGGTTTCTATCTCCACCTGAAGGAGGTTGAATAGTGAATTCGGGGATCCTCAAGGGGTAGCTTGAGGCGAGGACGTAGGCAATGGGGCCGAACCTCGTTAACATACTGAGTTTGCTTCTCTCTTACCCTTACTCTTATATTTATTGTTGTTTCATATTTTGTTTATATTTTATATTGTATATTTGATTTATAATTGTTATTTTTTTAAATACAACTCAATTCACCCCCCTCTTGTGTTAGTCATCTGGGCAACATACTGGATATATCTTAAAATTCAAATGCATATCTAAAAAACACAATGTATAGATAGAAAATGTGACGATTCGTTTAACTTAATATATGCAAATTATTCAACTCACAAATAAATACAAAATATGAATAATTTTAGTGTACCTATTGAAGAGAATGCAAGTGTAAAATTAAGATAGAAAAAACATGTAAAATAATATTGGCATTTTTAATATTGTCAACACCATTACATGTATGAGAATTTAAGTTATTCTTCATCACAGGTTGATCACGTTAAGATAGAAATAATATGTAAAATAATATTGGCATTTTAGTGGAAAATTTTTGACCCCTTAACATAATAAAAAGTAAATTAATTATGTCTCGAATAAATGCATGAGAATGGTTACCATAGAACAAATGATATGAGATAAACAACAATATAAATATTTATATCAAACCGAAACTTTTAAATAATGAACATAAATGGTGAGATATTTCATTATGAACATAAATGGCTTTTGGTATATAATTTGTGATATAATTTGTAAATGGGCTATTCTTTAAAATAATATATGTTTGGGATCTAAAAATGCCCAATCCGTGTAATAGTCCAGCCCAAAAATTAAGGAAAAATATAGTTGTAAGTACAATTATGTACTAATTTGTGTATTAATGTGATGTGATTGGTTAAAAAGTAAATTTTATTGAAAATAGTGTTAATTTAAATTTTAAGTATGAATAAATCAATATTAATACATAGATTAATACGTAACTGAGCTTATATATAGCAAAACTCGAAACCCTATTCTCTTCAGGAAAGTCTTCTTACAGTCAGCATGCAGATCGAGTTGTGTACCATTACTGACGTGGACAAAATGAAATGCGGCGTTTTGTCTGGAGCGGGTGGGAATGAATTTTCAAGGAAATGAATTTCGCATTTCTCTTCTCCTCTCCATTCCCAGTCTCTGAGAAACACTTCTCCCCTCCCGTCTGGTTTCCTCTCCCTGTTCTCTTCTAGTTTTTTTCTATCACTAGTCACTACCGCCGTGGAGTGCAGCTTCTCAAGTTAAACCCCTATATTTGGGTTCCGAACCCTAACCCAAAAGAGGAGTGTTGTTGGGTGCGACGACGTTGGGCTGAGGTGGTGCGCGCGACGGAGAAACTTCAAGCTAGAGAAGATTGCGAAGATTTCTGGTCGGCTTGCTCTATGCGTGGTGGTGGACTTCGAACGAGAAGTAACGCGGTTGCAGTTGCTGCCACAGAGGGATGCTTCGAGGGATCGTGAGGTGGGGCTGGGCTACGGCGTTGTCGATGGTGGCACGAGCTGGTTCAACGATGACAGATTGGGCTCTGCTGTTAGGAAAGAAACAGGGGTTTCCGTTTAGCGTCAGTGGTGGTTCCAAGGAGGAGTTGGGAGTGCTCTGTTTTGGAAGATAGAAACAGGGGCGTCACAATGCAGAGTGGTGTTTGTAGGGAGGACTTTTGGCATGGAGGAGATGACCTTTTGCAGTGCTTTGTTTTGGCGAAGAGATAAACAGAGGCTTCACGGTGCAGGGTGGTGGTTGTAGGGAGGAGTTTTGGTCTGGAGGAGAGGACCTATGGCAGTGCTCTGTTTTGGCGTAGAGACTAGAGAAAAACAGGGCTTCACGGTGCAGGGTGGTGGCAGCATGGAGAAGGCTCTAGGTGTGGAGCTACCCGTGGAGGTGGCTGCATATTGGATTGGTTTGGTGGTTTTTAGTTTCTTATGCGGTGTAATCTATTAATTAGCCGTGGCCATGAGTGGTAAAGGAGTTAGTTTTTATTGTGAATTGAACGAGTATTATTTTATTTTATTTTTATAAAAGCTGCTCCTACAATGTTATCTTGGTGCGCTAATGGGTACACTAACTGCTTGTATATAGAAGAAACTCATTTTCTTCTCCTCTTCCCTCTCTCTCTCTCTCTCCGCGCCGTACAATACATCTCTCATCTCTGCTCTGCCTCTCTCTCTCCCAGCCCTCTCTCACGCCAAACCCCTTCTCTGCCTCACACCCCTTCCTTCTCTTCCTCAAGCCGACACCACCTCACAGCCCCTCTCTCTCTTCTCACCCCTCCCTACTCTGCCTCGCGTAACAGAAATTAACCTCACAGCCACCATAGATCGACGGAAAACAGTGCCTACAGAAACAATCCCTCTTCCGAAGCTTAAGGTGGGAAAACCATAGACCCTGCGATCAAGCTCCTCTGGAAGACGATCCCGGTGGCTGGGATGTGCAAGGGATTTTGTAGGGGTTATTTGTGATGGTGAGTTTGGTGGGTGTGGGTTATTATTTGGATCTGAGAGCAATTTAGTGACAGATATGGAAGCGAAAGCTATTGGGGTTTCTGTTTTGTTGTGGTTGATCCTATTGGTTCGTCCATTATGCTTAATTTCAGCTAACATGGAAGGTCTGTTTGGGAAATACTTACTTAACTTTTGTTCGTTGGGTGTTTTTTTTATGCTTTGGTATTTACTTTTACGATATTTATCGGATTTTGGAAATGGGTTTTGCTAAATTTGGAAAATGGAAGACATTTTTTTATGCAAGTTGAGGTGGGGACGTTTGACTAAGTTTAGTTTCGCATGGTGCGATAATGGATATTGATGATACTTCCTGTGAAGTTAGATCTTCCTCTTCTTTCATTGATTGCTTGTGCAACCGAGTTTTTACTTAGGAAAACTCTATTTGCACACGGGAGAGGTAACCCCCGCGTACACGGGCCTTCACGTGGATAAATGAAACGCTGCGTTTCATATGATCAGCTGCTGAGTTTAATCTCCAAGTTCAAATGCTCTCGCTCCCTTGACCCTTCCCTTCATGTCTTCATCACCGTCCTGCATCGCAGATGCGAATCTGCTTCCCCACGATCAGGTACCAACTTCTCAACTTCATCTTCTCATCTTCTTCTCTACTTCTTCTCACCAACCCCATGAAGCCTGAAACCCTAACCCCAACCCCCCAACCCTAACCCACCAAGCTATGCTCTCCCTGCCTTCATCTTCTCACCAACCCCACAAAGCCCGAAATCCCAACCCACCAAGCAGTGCCTATTTTGCCATACTGCAAGTTTCAAGTTTTTCAAGTTTTTCTAGTGAACGCCGTTTGAACCAATGTTTGCTTGCCGATATAGAATTTACTAACAATTTTTTTTCCTCCCATAAGGTAAGGTAGAATTCACAAAAGCGCAGATAAGGTAGAATTGGATTTTGATATTAGCCTCATTTATTTCTGCATTTATCTTCTATATTTTCGTTATACCAGGGGTTTACAGTTTACACCCTTTTGTTTTTAAATAAAATCTCATACTAGAAAGAAATTGATATTTTCTTTTTACATTCATTTCTGCTTTGCTTTTAATTGGTTTTATCATTATCATCTGCTACTTGCGTTCATGTCAAAATGATTTTTTTGGTTAGCCGGCGTCACACTGGACTTGCAATTCTGCTCTTAAGCCTCATGTCTGGGTTTAACGAGGATAATATGGCTTCACATGCTCAGGTATCCCTTCTCATTTATAGAAACACAATTTTATTTTGTGGCTCAACTGTTGCGCAATGGAAGATAAGATGACAACATCCAAAATATTAGTTTCTTATCATATTGATTCATCTTGCACACAATAAGATTAAAGACTCTGATTTTTCTGAGTTAAGACCTATCTTAGGCTGAAAGCAGGGCTAAACAAAACATAGATATTGCAATACCCCTGTATGCCAAGCACGCTGGAAGAAAGGGTGTGTTTGAATTACTTATAAAAATAAAAAATAAAAAATAAGGGTGTGTCTGTGGGCCTGGGGGGTTCAAAGCCTCACTATCTCCTCCTTTGAAAGAGAAATTTTCTTTTTTGTTCATGTAGGCCATCAGGTTCTTGTTGCGTTTGAGTCTTTTTGCTTATTTTCCCTTCTTTTGTTGCAATCTTTTGGTTTTTCTCAAAGGAATTAAATAAATCAAATGAGTCATTCTATAAACTGACATTATCTTGTCTTGGTTGGACTGTACAATAAAATGTATGACCCTAAATATTGCAGATTGGTTTGATTCAACAATCGAAAATAAAGACAGTTCCGACTCTTGCTTGATTTCTTATTATGATAAAGTTTAGAAACTATAACCAAAAGTAAAGATAGTGAAGTTGTAATGCTTGATTTCTATATTATGATAAAATTTAGAAGCTTGTTCTTATCTGTAGAATTTTTTCTGCATGTTTGTCATATTTCCTTGCTTTTTGCTTGCAGCTTTCATCTCAGTTTTTTGGGGATCTCCTGGTTTCCATTATTGTTGATGTGGCATCTGAGTGTCATCGAATAGCAAGGTTGGGCCTTGATCGTAATTTGGAAGAAGAGGAAGAACTGAGACTGTCAGCACAAGCCCGGGTATGGTAGCTAATCCTAGTAATAGTGGTGAAGCTAATAGCAAGTACGTGGTTCTCAAGAAGATGAAGCTTGAGGTCCGTAAGAGTGCAGATGAGATTGAGAAGAGAAAGATGGTGCTTGGGGATCAAGAAACTGAAATAAGACGTTCATGAACACTACTCCGGGTGTATTGAGTCCTTTCAATTGTTGTGTCATGTTACTTATGTGCATCTAAGTGATTTCAAAACTTGAAATCTATGTTGTGGTTGAAGGCCCCAAACTGGACCCTCTTAATTCTTCCATCCAAGAACATGGTTGGCTAGGAGCAAGTTGGTTAATGTATTTAAAGACTCCAAGAACACCTCTTCTTTTTATTTAATTTTTATTTATTTATTTATTTTATGACAACTGCTCTTTTTATTTCAGTGAGATATTCTGGACCAAAATGTTCACCTACCAATTTCTCTTTGAGCCTTTTGCTGGCTGGTTTAGAAAAAATACATGCATGAGAATTTCTTGTATAAAAAGAATAGTATGATAAACAATTAAACATAAGTCTGAATTCATATTTTATATACATTGTCAAAACTGAACATAGTAACTAAAAAAATGTCAAAAATAGGAAAGCAGCAGCTTAAACAAATTCTGTAGCAGTTAAGCTTCTTCTATTTCATGAGAAAAGCAGATAGCTTTGTTGGTGCTGTCAATCACCCCTAGAAATGGAAAGTGAGAAGCTTCTACCACGATACAAAAGGTGCAGATGAAGAGGCTGTAGGTACAAACAGCTAATACATTCATCAAACTCTGCAATCACGAAACACCAGAACCACAAACCATCAGCGCCGAATAAGCTGTCATACACTTGAACTAAACATATATTGACAACTCAATACATGATTCCACATCCATCATGCAAAGCAGGGATCATTACATTCTAACTCAAAGTGATCATTACCTTCCAACAAAATCATTGGTGTTTTAAAATTAAACTATCTCATTGTGCACGTTGTGGCCCAATATAGGCCGTACAAGCCAAATATGGCATTCTGAATATATAAATGTGCTAGCGTGGAGTTGAAAGTTTAGATCTAAATTATCTTTTTCTCCTGTTATGTTTACATTCTGTTCTGTAAGTTCACTTTTTTTTCTTTTTCATTTGACTTGGTCGTTTGAATAGAATGGGCAATGGGCTGAGAAGGGATATAATAAGAAAAAGAAAAATTATTTTGTGTGCTCAATCGATCACTATCAAACAATCTTTTCATTGCAAAATTAAAGAAATTAGAGATTACAATCAATTTAGACTACACTTGCAAAACCATTTTAAAAATATAAATTTGACTTAGAATCATCCCAAGAGTAGCATATCTGCAAGTTGATTTCTACTCCACATTACCTCATGAACAAACTTATCTGATGAGTTCTAAATTTGATGTACTTTTTTTTTTCCCTCAAATGGCATTTTATTACATTCATGATCTGGAGAGCTCGTTGCCACTACCCTATTCACTTTTAAGAAGAAAAAAGAAAATACACCCAGATTATAATAATTTTCTAAAACCTCACAAAACTAATATAGTATTTTGGGATAATTCCCAAGTTTTTTTTTCTTTCTTTTTTTCAGTTCTCTACTTTATTACTGAAATAAGCTTAAAAAGCTATCATTTTTCCTTTATAGATGGAATTCAATGGACATTACAGGAGGGAGAGGTAGTGGAGACTGAGTTCCATAAATTAATTGCTCCAGGTGTCGCATGAGACTGAGTTCCATAAATGATCAGCTATTCCCAAGAGCCGTCCAGAAAAGTAGCAAAGAGAGAAGATAATGCAAAGAAATGACAATCTAAACAACTTAGAGCATTAGTAGTGGGCTGGCTATAGTCAAAATATAGCCAAAAAATAGCTAAAAGATCAAAAAAAGTCCTACAATGGACTCAACAATGCTACAGTGAATTTGGCCTCCAACCAAATGGCTGGCCAAATCTATTGAGCCATCTTTCACTAGCTAAATATTATTTTGGAGTAAAATATTTGTTCCCGCAAAAGTGAATTCTCTCCCGCCCTCTGCCTCCTTCGTTTCCCTCACCCATTTCCCATTTCCCAGCCGCATCCCTCACTTGGTCACTCCCTCACCCATTTCCCATTTCCCAGCCGCACCACCTCACCCAGCCGCAGCACCGGACCCAGCCGCACGAACTCTGTCCGTCGTCTCCCAGCTGCAGCACCGAAGGAACAGATCTCGTCGCCGCACGAACCAAGCCATCGCACCGGACGGAAATCTCTCCGTCGTCTCCCAGCTGCATAAACCGAACGGCGACGCCACTCCTAGTTTTCGGAGCACCGGTGAGCCTCCGAACGCCGGTAGCTCTGTTTTTAATTTTTTTTTTTGATGCGATTTGAAGAAGATTTATGCGATTTGAAGAAGATTTCTGATAGTTGATAGTTGCTAGTGTGATTTATGCGATTTATGCGATTTGTCTGGTGCGATTTTTGATAGTTGATAGTTGCTAGTGCGATTTATGCGATTATTTATGCGATTTATGCGATTATTTATGCGATTTCTGAAACCGAATGTTGCTAGTGTGTATTGTACTGAAAATGCTAGTGTGTATTGTACTGAAAATGCTAGGAATATGTTTTTATTGTTCATAAATTACTTGATGTTAGGCCATCGTTTTTGATTCTGTTCATAAGTTAGGAATTTTTTGCTTTGTTCATAAGTTAGGAATATGTTTTTCATTCGTCAATTTATTTGTTAGGAATGGATCCATCCACTCACCATGATGCCTATTTCACAAATCTTCTAAATAACAATGATTTTTTGGTGAGTGCCTCAAATGTACAAGAAATCTCTCCACCCCGAGTTGAGGTTATTGAAGTTGAACCGAGTGGACGAAAAATACAACGAGGTAATAACCATGTGAGCTTGATCCTTCTTTTTCCAAAGCAAGTTGCCTTGCTATCTCAAATTCTTCGTTAGAATCTGAATCAATAAGTGTCATTTTGTGAAAAAGCGAACGATCCATCGAGAGAGAATGAGAAGAAAATGTTTCAAAGAGATACTTGAGTTGAAGTGAATGAAATTGTTGAGGAAATGTTATGTTTTATAGTGAAAGTATATAGCCGTTGGAAAAATATAGCCGTTGGAGAATTATAGCCGTTACAAAATATAACCGTTAAAAAATATAGCCGTTGGAGAATTATAGCCGTTGGAGAAATATAGCCGTTGGAGAAATTATAATTAGAATTAAAATATACAAAAAGTTTAAAATCAATATTTTAATATAATAGTGAAAGATTTGTTGAGCCTATTATTTGGTATTGTAAAAAGTGGCTAGCTAAAATTTGTAAAAGTGAATTCTCTAGCTAAAATTTAGCTAAAGAATATTGAGCCCACTACTAATGCTCTTACCTGCAAACGACGACCACGGGCGTAGTTTTGGTTACCCACAACGACGACCACCGGCCTAGATTCGGTGGCTTTCTTTGGTTGGGTTTGAATCTTATTCCGAGCTCCTCTGCTTTCCTTGTTTCATCTCCCATTTTCCCTCTCTTTTTGTGCTTTTCATTCACGTTTTTTTTTTTTAATAAATAAATTTATTGGCTGACGTGGCAGCCGATTCCCCCGCGTGTACCCCACCCGTGTACCTGTAGAAGAAATCTTTTACTTAAACTTGGAGTACATGGGTGTTGATTTTGGGGTACGGCTCATAGTAGCCCCATATATATTGTGTACATTGAATAATGAGAGTGGATGATACAGTGATAGAAGTTGCGCTGTTAGACAATTTGAGTAGCTTAAGGCCAGTTTGGCTACCAAACTCTTCTCAACTCACTTCATCTTATCATTATAATTTTTTTAAATTCCGTACATTTTTTCAAATTTCTAAATAAAATATAATAAAAAATTCAACTTTTTCTATCATTTTTATCTATTAATTATTAGGGGTTGTTCTTTGGATCTGCGATGGTTTGATGCATTGCATGCTGAAACACTCCCTCTTCTCTTTTCGGTGTTTGTGGGTTTGTGGGGTTTTTTGGGTTTTCTTGGCTCGGGTGGTTCGTTACTTTGTTTATTTCTGGTTTGGTTTCTAATAGGTTTTCTTGCAGATACTCTTCTGATGTATTTTATGTGGGCCCTGTGACTGTTTGGAAAGCAATCTAAAGGAAGAAGAAATGAACCAATCTAAAGCAATCACAACAGCCAATGGAGAGCCTTTGGTAGATGCTAGAAACCTTAATTTATTTCCTCCAGGTTTACTCTCCGTCTCTCTGTCTCACACACACACTGCTGTTAAGTATGTCTATATGTTCGTGCACATGTATTTTTTGGATCTGGGTTTGATTGAATTATGAACTTTTTCCACTAACACCATGGCGGCTCTGATTCGACGAGTGATATTAGTGCTGGGTTCATTGGGTTTTTCTTAAATTTTGATTTGAATCTATTTTTGGGATTTGGGTTTTGGTAGATGGTAGAGACCTTAATTTATTTCCTCCAGGTTTACTCTCTCTCTCTCTCACACACACACACTGCTATAAAGTATGTCTATATGTTCGTGCACGTATGTTTTGGATCTGGATTTGATTGAATTCTGAACTTTTTCTCTAAAACCATGGCGGGTCTGCTTCGATGAGCGATATTAGTGCTGGGTTCATTGGGTTTTTCTTAAATTTTGATTTGAATCCATTTTTGGGATTTGTGCTTTGTTAGATGCTAGAGACCTTAATTTATATCCCAATATTAAATTGTGCTTATACAGATTCATAACATATTGCTTAGATTAGGGGTAAGTATCGGCCGGTCCGGACCGGCCATTTTTGGACCGAATGAGTCCGGACCGGTCCCGGTCCAAATTTAGGGGGACCGACCAAGTTCGGTCTGGTCCCGGTCCATGGATTTTCTACTCCGGACCGGACTGGACCGGACCGAATAAAAATTAAAAAAAAAATTATTTATATATATTATTTATATATAATATAATAGTTGTATATAATTAATTATATATGGTATAAAAAATATTAATAGTCTAATATAGATTGTAGTTATACTTATACTAATATAGTTATACTAAATCATTATAACTAATACTTCAACAATATTTATAGTGACCTATAATAATAGTCTACTATTAATACTAATATACTATTATATAATTTATATACTTATACTAATCATTCTAATTAATACTATGTATAGCTATATAGTATATTTATCACTATAATTAATATAATTTAATTATCACTATACTTATATTTAATTAATATAAATTATAATTATCACTATACTATAATTTATATAGTTATACTAATCATTATAGTTAACACTTATATAATTATACTAAAGCACTGATTCACCATAACTAATATTACTAATATATAGCTATATTAATGGTCTAATACTATTATAATTTATATAGTTATACTAATCATAATAAGTTAATAACTAAATCACTAGAAATATAACTATATATATTTAGTATGAATGTATTATTATATTCTTTAATATATAACTATAATATATAGTACTAGTATATATTAATATATTATAAGAGTTATAGTATAAATATAATATAGAAATTATAATATACTAAATCACTATAACAGTATAACTAATACTAATATATAGTTATACTTATAATCTACTATTATATAGTTATACTAATTACTATAATTAAAACTAATATATAGCTATACTGTATACTTATATAGTTATACTAATACTATTAGTCTATTATATAGTCTAAGACTCTCAATTCTAATATAGGCTATATAGTTATAACTAATACTAATATTTATATTAATACTAATAATGTAGAATATAGTTATACTAACTAACTGATTCAACATAACTAATATTACTAATATAATATAGCCAAATTGAATTACTAATAGTCTAATACTAATACAATTATATAGTTATACTAATCTATATAATTGTATTAGTATAAGTATATATTATACATATATGTAATTGTATATACTGACTTACATATATATTAATACCAGTACTTGTAATTTATATATTACTATATTAATATATATACATAATATATATTAATTGTATTACTATAACTATTACTATATTAATTGTATTAATATACTTGTATATATATTAATTGTATTACTATACTAGTATATATAATATTAGTATTACTATATTATACTAATATATACAATTAATTGTATTACTATACTAGTATATATACATAATATATATTAATTGTATTACTATAACTAATACAATTGTATTAGTATAAGTATTACTATATTAGTATTACTATATATACATAATATATATATTAATACATAGTATAACTATATATGTAAGTCAGTATATACATATATATTAATACTAGTACTTGTAATTTATAGGAATATCATATAGTTATACTAATACAATTATATAGTTACATATATAGTTATCACTATTACTATTATTACATATAGTTATTAGTTATAGTATTATTACTAATAGACTAATAGTATTAGCTTATTACTAATATATATATATATATAATAGTATACTATATGTATATATATTAAATATATCATAATATAATTACATAAGTATTAAATAAAATTTCATTGGATTAAAAAAAATATATATATATAGGGTGGACCGAACGGACCAACCGGACTGAACCGGACCGAGTGGGACCGGACCGAACCGGTCCTTAGGAAGTTCGGTCCGGTCCAGGGTGGGGAAACCTCCCCGGACCGAATAGGTCCGGTCCGGTCCGGAAAACCTCCCCGGACCGGACCGGACCGGACCGAACTCCCCCTTAGCGTAGATTGTGTTTACAAACTGAAACACATTTTTGAATTCATTTCTTAGGACTATGAACAAACATGTATAATGCATAGATAGAATATATATACCATAAACACACAAAGGCAGTTGGACTCCCCTATTTAATTTTCCTTTGAAGTTCAGCACATCCACAACCTTGAAAACAGTTGAATGCAGAAACAACAGTGGCGTGGCCTCACTTTATTTGAGATATAGAGAGAGCGAAGAAGAAAGTGAAAGAAAGAACTCTTCTTTGGTCGTGAAGAATCACTACAGCAAACTGCTTTTAATTGTGAGGAGTTTTCTTCAGCTTGTTTTTGAATGCAGAAAACTTCCCTGAAGGCTTTTTGAAAACTGCTTTAAATTGTGAAGTGTTTTATTCGGTTTCTTTTTGAGTTGGCGGTTGGTGCTTGCCATTCGGTTAACCATTATTGGGTTGCCATTTGAGAATTGCATTCACCGCTTGACACTTTGTAAAGAAAGTATGTCCAAATTAGATAATAGGATTAAAATATGAATAATTAGTGTACCTATTGAAGAGAATGCAAGTGTAAAATTAAGATAGAAAAAACATGTAAAATAATATTGGCATTTTTAATATTGTCAACACCATTACATGTATTGAGAATTTAAGTGATTCTTCAACGCCATTACAGCTTGACTTTACATTCAAAGCGTCGGTTCCAATGAAACATGATAACTCTGCTTTCGGACACATGGACAAACCATTGCACTGGATCAATTTTGCTGAGTAAGTTGTACGTTTTTTTTCTTTTTGTTTTTTTGAGGATATTGGGGGATTTGGAAAGCGAACCTAGGACCTCTTCATGCCATCAGAGCCACATGTCTTGGCTAGAAAGTTGTATTTACTTTACCTAATAATGTGTATGTTGTATCGCAGTGGAGCTTCCATCCATTCATATTATGCGCGCAATAAACTTCCGCCTTCCAATAACCAATTTGTAGATTTCCACCTTCCAATAACCAATTTGTAGATGAACCGACGCAATAGAACCGAATGAACTAAGGAATGCAATTCTTGAATTTGTAGAAAGCAGTTGGACACGTGTAGTCCGAGATTGCAAAAGCTAGGGCCCATGTATTTTACATAGCCGAATTGCCTTTAATGACACATATGCAACAGATAACTCCGCTTTTATATATATAGTAATAAATAAGCAATAGATAAATTTAGGGGTGTTCATCCGGTTCCGACTCGGAAATCTGGGTAGACTCAAACCGGAATCCAGATTTCAAATTCGGGTCGGAATCCGGATGAATCTAAATTTTACAAAATCCGGATTCTGGGTTCCAGATTGAACCCGGGTCTTTTTATTATTATTATTATTTAAATTTTAAACCCATATAAAAGCCTAAATGTATATTATAATATTTTCACATGTAGCTCTTTTTGTTTTATAAAAAACAAAAGAATAAATTTGATTGTGCACTTTAGAGGTTGAAAAATATCAACTCTTATATCAAAGTTTCACTTAATTTGCCTCGCAATAAAAATGCATGTAAAACTAAAAAAAATTCTAATATTCATCTATGCAAAGTATGCATGCATTACAATACAATCCATTGCATATTATATTATTTGTTATTTATACATTACATTACCAAATATTAAATTACAATATATGAATTACAAAATCAATGATTTAATTTCCACACCAAATAGCAACTTCAAAGTGATTGGCCTGAAAGTGATCATGTAAAAAATAAAATAGAATGAAAATGACATAAATCTGAAAGAAACACATCCTACAAACTAATATTACATACTGAATATGCTAATAGAGTGATAATGAGAGTGATATTTTAAAATGGTAGGTCTTGCTTCATAAATTGATGATCAGAGAGTGAAATAAATAAATAAAAGACAATGGAGATGAGTGTCTCACCAAGGGGGGTAGAAAAACAATGGAGGCATTTTCAGTACTGAGAATTAAACATTATTCACATATATATCAAAGTATCACTTGCATAGTTTAGTCTTAATTACTAAAAGTTCCTACCTGTAGCAATTGCTAGTTCATTTAGTGAGTATAAATATATCCACAACTGTTTGGTTACAATATCATAATCATATCTATTCCAAAACATAAACCAATTCCTAACAAGCTCAACTACCCCAAAATACTCACATTCGTTGATCTTGCATTTGCTTAAACCAAGAAACATGAAAGAATAAATCATTAAAAAATATTACAGATATTACGCATAAATCATTAGAACAAGGTATAAGATCAAAAACAGTTTGATCAATAATGTCCTTGCCAGATCTCACCTGCGGAATGCTATTTAGATCCCCACCAATTACTACTAGGATGTCACCCCATTCCTGTGATAGGTTGTAAGGTCTTTCAAGAAACATTCGGACTTACACCATTGTAGATTGGATGCTAAGATACTCCCACAGTCAAAATAAGAAGCAAACAGAGATCTGATTGAAAATCAAAATATCCTTGATCTTTTCTAGTAAGTTGATGCAATGGAATATCATGGAATCACAACCATGAGTTCAAAGATACAATTTGATGCTATTTCTATTCCCAAAAAAACAAGGGAGAACAAATCAAGGAAAAAAAAAAAAAAAGCAGACACATAGGTGCTTGCACACACATCACATATGTACAAGCAGAGAGGGGAAAGGGAACTATAAACTCTTGAGAATCCCCAACCGTATCAACTGAAAACATTCTACAAGAATTTTGCTTAAGTCAGTGATTAAAGTGGCAATATGTTCTCCTAAATAACATAGATAACAGACTAATATATTGACTTGTTATGACAGACTAGGTACAACACTTAGAGAGGAAAAATCACAAGTACATATATCAATCTTTTTTTTTACAAGTAAAAGTAAATCTTATGAATAATAATAGTTTAAAACAGATTACATGTGAAATAACACCTTACTTCGTATAATCAGCAAGGTATGTCAAATGGTATGAGCGAACAAGAAGGCAAAATTCTTGTAGAAATTTTGTGGTGCAGAATTTTTTTTTCTCATGTGTGCAAGAAAAATTTTGCAACCTTCAAGTTAAACTGTCAATGACAAAGCAAAAAGTAACTTTGTTCATGGATTCAAATACTATATTTTCCAGCAGCAAAACTTCTTCAGGATATATGCACAAGTGAGGGTGAAATTGCGTTCATTTGCGTTTTTATAAAGGATGGGTTGAAGGTTTCTCCCATAATATATTATCATTAGACTCTAGGGAGTTCTCTTAAAGCAAGCTCGGTAGAAGACTTTCCAGTTTTTCTTTATTGTTTCAACCAGTATTTTTCAAAATCTTACATTTTTATAAGAAGAATAAATTAAAATAGAAAGCATATAATGGTATAAAATGATAGAGACACACATGAGGCTCATCTCTTCTCAGTTCAGCCCCAATGAAGTAAGATATCAAATTTCATAATGCTCATACTTTTTCCCTAGTTGCATGAGATTTTTTATGCATATACACAAAAAATACAAGCATAACAAAATATAACTTTCATGGATGCTTCGGTATATTTAGA
This sequence comes from Carya cathayensis, assembly GCA_011037825.1. Taxonomy (NCBI): domain Eukaryota; kingdom Viridiplantae; phylum Streptophyta; class Magnoliopsida; order Fagales; family Juglandaceae; genus Carya; species Carya cathayensis. The sequence continues at coordinate 1,354,613 of QGSO01000297.1, read as the reverse complement.
CTCTGATTGATTCTGAATCAGCTATGTATGATAAATAGAAATGTATAAGACCGTTACTTACCAACAGTGTGGTTGAATTATACAAATTTTAGTATATGGGTAGCTTGTTTCAAATTAACATCAGCGGAAGAGATCAAAGGAAAACCATATTACAATAAATTGAACTCTGCATACCTCTAAAACACACAGTTGAGCAACATTGTCATGAAGGCCAAACTCCTTAACTCTATGTTTTCTTGATGCAAAAGGGTAAATCTGCTTCGAATATGATTTTGGTAAAATTATGATATTCAATATATTGAACATGATAATGAACAAGAATAATTAAGCTTACCGCAAAAGATGTGCTCTTTAGCTATATAACTAAAGTTGCAAGATGGTAAAATGCATGCTCAAAATAAAAAATGGAAATGCCTCCATGCATCTTTGTAGATGTTTGAAGTTTGAATTTACCATAATAAAAGAAGAAAGAAAAAAGGTGAACAAAAAAGTTAATTCTAATAAGATAAATAACAGAAGAGTTAAATGATAAAACTAATTACTTGAATCACCATAAGTTAAGAGTATAGTAAGACAAAAGGAATTCACACTTTACAAAAGGGTCAAGGCCTTACAATTTGTCTTTCTAGAATATTGCACACCCATCATATGCTTCACCAGTTCGAGCCTATAAATTAGTTTTAAGTAACTAATCTAGATTTCACAACGAAAACACAGTAGTTGGGCTAGACATAATCATAAAAAATACCTTAGTTTACCTTGTAAACACCTACGAAGCCTTCTGTTTGAAAAAGATCATCTAAATCTTCAAAGCAATCAACCTCCTGCTACCATGAGAGTGGGTATGAGAATGAAAACAGAAAAGAAAAAAAAAACCATTGAAATAAGCCTCAATCTCAAGTGCCCTTGAATATGTAGCTGATATGATATGAATCTTAGATGATTGTTAGAAAGCAGATTCAACTTTCAACTTCCTAAAGATAGAGTCACAGAGAAGCTACATAACAGAGTAAGGCTCACCTATTTTCCCTTCAAAAAAAATGAGAAGCATTCACAAGTGGCAAGGAATATTCAAGAAGCTTAGGCTTACCGAAATTGCATCCCATGGAGCTGAAGGGTGGGAGAACCAGAAGATGGGGATGGCTTGATGGGTGTGAGTGTGTTGGAGAGAGGGACGACATTTCGACTAGAGAAGGTCCCCAAGACTGATGAGAGCGAGAGAGAATGAGTAAAGCGGCGATTAGGGTTTCAGAATGTTAGATGAGAGAGAGAGAGAGAGAGAGGAATATTTAGCCGGGCGGGAGAAATAAATGAAACCGGGTACCGGATTGTTTTTAATCCGGTACCCGGATTTGAAATTCGTACCAGGACCGCATAGGTCGGATTTTTGCAATCCAGGTTTTAGTCCGAATTAAATCCGAACCGGGCCCGATTTTATCCGGCTCGGATGAACAGTCCTAAATAACTCTGCTTTTATATATAGTAATAGATATCTAGTGCTAGTTTCTTTGATGGCGATTTCAGACATTAGCAACTATGTTGCTGAGGGAGTTGCCGCCATTACCTTTTACCGGCAATCAATGCAAAAATGAACATTGCGGCACGGTTGTAAATCACCGCAACTGTTGGAAGGCTTTAACCATATTTGTGGAGACTATAAATCGCCACAAAAGTTCCTTTTCTACAAATAGCTAGCACCATCTTAAGTCGTATTTGCGACTCAAATTCTTCGGATTTGTGTCCATTTTTTTTCAACAGAAACAAATAGCCCTTCTCGATTACTTCAAATGATGCCAGGATAGCCCTTTCATGACTCAACATTAGCGACTTTGTTGCAACGAGCAAAAATAGATGGAAATGAGGATTACCAGTGATATATATGCTTTTTGCGACGTATTTGTGTCACCAAGAGTAGAGGTTTTTCTTGTAGATATCACATGAAAAATAAAAAAGAGGAGAATTGAAGGGACATCCTAGCTCAAACTCTGAATTCTACTCTCAAGCTCGAACAATTACGTAAAGAGAACACTTTCAGACATTTTTTCTACATATTTCATTTTTTGTCACTTGAGATTTGAACTAATTTTTAAGTTTTTTCCTTTGCATTCTTCCTTTCGACCCAAGAAATTCCTTCCCTTTGTCCCCCATTGCTAGCAAAATTTATAGGTAGAGATGGTGGTAACGTTCTCAGAAACCATGCACTCAACCCACCCTCATGTTTCAATAAGGTAGTGACTTTTTCTTTCTCTAGTCAAACATTAGTCCAAAAAGCACACCTTGACTATGTAAACTTCTATGGGACACTGTTCGAAAGGAGCAGGCATGTATCAGGAGTCTTAAGTTTGAAGTCTGCAGTCTATCCCATTTAATGTTCTAATTTTTAGCATATATCATTGCATTAAAATCATTGAACTTGGCAAACTTTTCAAGTCTCTCAATTTCTTCCTTGTTTTCTCCTATAGAATTATGCACTTTTTATGTTAGACGCTCGTCCTCTGGCTGCTAACAAGCCTCCCAACACCATCATCCACAATGTGGTTGAGAGTTTCTTTGATGGTTTGAATAATGCTGGATACGATCTAAGTCCTAGTATGTGCAAGTCTTGTGCACTCCTATGGAAAAAATTGTGGGGTCCATCATTAAAAAAAAAAAATGATGTTTTCAAAATGAGTGCGCCTTGCACAGCTTAAGATTGTAAATATCATTTCTAAGCTAGTAGTGGTAAAAAAAATTTGGCCAGGTCTTGCTGAAGGCCAGACACTAGCTTGTTATTGTCATGCATGCACCATTGAATATTCTTTCAATCATTTGGACAGAAAAATTCCTTAGAATATATTGTTGACCACCTAAGTGCGAAAACAAATAAAAAAAGGCTGCTCTACACCGTCCAAAGTTCATGCTCTGCACCATCTGAATTTAATGGTCTGCATTGTCGAACTCTGCACCGTCCTATATAGCAGCTGTAGGACACCATTTGTCTTATTAGTTAAGCTTCTCCTATAAAAGGATAGCTTAGACATGTAAATTGAGTGTTCAAAAAATAGAGAACGTGAGAAAACTTTGAGTGCTTGTAATCTCATACAAACATACTGAATTTTTGCTCTGGTGGACGTAGGCAATTGCTGAACCACTTAAAATATCGTCTTGTGTGATTTTTGGGCAGTTTTGTACGCAACAATTAGTATCAGAGCCATTGGTTAGTGCTGTCCAGAAATTACGTTGATCGAAATTAACTTTTGACAACTCCAGGACATTCCTCGCGACAAGATGAATCCATTGCCGCAAACGAAATAGCAAACGGATGTCAGAGGAGCCCACACGCACTGCTAGAAGGTTGGAGCATGAACCCCACGCACCCCACTCTCAGCTGGAGGTTGAAGATGACTGAGCCTCACACGCCCACGTGCCCCCACGTGCATTTGGAGGTTAAAGACACATGAGAACCACGCGCCCACATGCCTCACGTGCCCTAGACACCCTACCTCAACGCATGTATCCCACGCAACAGACGATTAGGACCATTCAAATGCTAGATCCATTTTTTGGCTTGATCCAAGCCATTTGGAGTTCGATTTCAACAATCAAATGGTGCTTTCCAACTATTTGGATCATTCTTGACTCATCCGTATGGTTAGAATTTTGAAATTTAATTTCTAAATTTTTCAAAATTCATATGGAAGGTTCTAGGAGAGATAAAAGCTCTGGAAATGCTAGCAGCTTTAGGCGTAGGTCCACAGTATCGAATGTTGAGTTTGAAGTTGATAAGTTCAATGGAACTAGCAACTTTGGCATGTGACAATGCGAAGTAATGGACGTTTCGATCCAACAAGAGTTGGATATTGCGTTAGAGGAGAAATCAGATGATATGATCAAGAAGGATTGGAAGAAGCATAATACCCAAGCTTGTAGTATAGTCCGGCTAAAAATCAGAAGTACTTTGTCATGAGAGAAACAAAAGGAAGTGAACTTTGGCAGAAATTGGAAGATAAGTTCATAAAGAAGAGTATTGAGAGCCACTTGCACTTGAAGAAGAAGCTCTTCAGATTCTAATTTTGTGAAGGTATTTCTATGTTTGAACACCTCAACAGTTACAGTCAAATTCTTGCTGATCTACTAAATTTAGATGTCGAGATCCAAGATGAAGATAAGGCTTTACTGTTATTAAATTTCTTACTTGATACATATGAGGATTTAATTACTACACTATTGTATGGGAAGGAAAATATCAGTTTTAGTGATTTATTTAGTTCTCTTATTAGTAATGAGTACCACAGACAAGATAAACAAGTACAACTAGATACATTAAGTGAAACATTAACAGCAAGAGGGAGAATACAGTCAAAGTATCTTGCAGAGCAGAAAGGTTCTCAATTGAGAACTCAAGCCATATCACATGGCTTATCAGTCAGGAAAAAACTCGCCAAAGATGAGTGTTCTTTTTGTCACAACAAAGTACACTAGAAGAAAGATTGTCCCAAATTGAATGAACAACAGAAGAATCAACCCACCACAACCAATGTCGCTGATGAGGATGAAGATTCAGACATTTCCTTGACAAGTTCATCATTCATTTGTCATTCTAATGAATGGATTAGGATTCCAGATGTTCCTATCACATGTGTCCCAATCGGGACGGGTTTACTGACTTCACAAAAATTGATAGCGGAGCAATATTTATGGGCAACGACAGTGCCTGTAAGACTCAGGGAATAAGGAGCATTCAGTTGAAGCTGCATGATGGAACTGTCAAGACTCTAACAGAAGTTCGGTACATTCCATACTTGCGGAAGAATCTCATTTCACTTGGATCTCTGGATTCAAAGGGATTCAGAATCACTATTGAAGACGAAACTCTCAAAGTAGTAATGGGAGTTCAGGTGACTATGAAAGGTTTGAAGCGGGGAAACTTGTACTTCTTGTAAGAAAGTACTGTTTATGGAAGAGCTTCCAAAGTTGTGAGAAGTTAGATGAAATTGATGCTGACACCACTAGTCTTTGGCATATGCGTATGGGATATGCCGGAGAAAAGTTTTTGCAAATACTAGCAAGGCAAGGCTTATTCAAAGGTGCCAAGATTAGCAAATTGTCTTTTTGTGAACACTGTGTATTTGAGAAGCAAACGCGGATCAAGTTCAGAACCATTGTACACAATACATAGGGGATACTTGACTATGTACACATCGAAGTTTGGGGACCTACCAAAATTGCATCTTTGGGAGGTAAGTATTGGTTTGTAACTTTTGTAGATGATTATTCTCATCGTGTGTGGGTGTACACGATGAAGCATAAAGATGAAGTGCTGAATATCTTCCTTGTTTGGAAGAAAATGATTGAGACTCAGACCGGCATAAAAGTCAAGCGGCTCAGATCAGATAATGGAGGGGAGTACACTCTAGAACCCTTCATGGAAGTATGCCAGAGAGAGGAAATTGTCAGACACTTCACGGTACGAGGAACATTGTAGCAGAATGGTGTGGCAGAACGGATGAACTGTACTTTGCTGGAGAAAGTGTGGTGTATGTTACTGGATGCTGGATTCATTAAACAATTTTGGGCAGAAGCTGTGTCATATGCCTGCCAACTTATCAATTGACTATCTGCAGCTACCACTGACGGGAATACACCCATTGAAATGTGGAGAGGTACACATACTACTGATTATGACTCTTTGCACGTTTTTGGATATCCTGCTTACTTTCATGCTAAAGAAAGTAAGTTTGATCCTTGAGCCAAGAAAGTAAAATTTTTAGGCTTTAGTATTAGTGTAAAAGGGTATAGACTCTGGTGCATAGAGTCTAAGAAGGTAATCATCAGTAAAGATGTTACATTCAACGAATCTGAGAAGCTTAAGTCACATAAGCATAACGATTTCAATGAATGTAGCCATGATAGTGAAACACCCGGTGATTCGAAGAAGGTAGAGTTTACTACAAATGATTCAAGAGAGCACAGACAAGAGGAGGTTGATAGTCCAGTCACAATACTTCCAAGTCAAACTGAATCAATAGCAATCAACAGGCCGAGATGAGAGAAACGTGTATGGACACGTTATGCAAACTTTGTGACATATGCACTAACTACTGAAGGGGGTGAGATCCCAACCACTTACAAAAAAGCTATATAGTCCAGTGAATAGGATGAATGGACAAAGGTGATAAATGAGGAGATGTAGTCTCTTCATAAGAACTAGACTTGGAAGCTTGTGCCGCTTCCACAAGGAAAGAAGTCATTGGTTGTAAGTGGCTCTTTAATAAAAAGGATGATCAAGTTGCAAAAAATTGAGTATGATACAAAGCTAGATTGGTATCCAAGGGCTATGCTTAGACATGGAGAATTGACTACAGTGAAGTATTCTCTCCTATTGTATAGCATTCATCCATTCGAATATTGCTAGCTTGGTTGCACAAAATGATCTTGAATTAGCATAACTTAATGTGAAGACAACTTTCTTACATGGTGATCTAGAAGAGGAGATTTATTTGTCTCAACCAAAAGGTTTTAAAGAAGCTGGAAAAGAAAAATGGGTTTTCAGTTCGAATAAGTCTCTCTATGGATTGAAACAGTCACCTCGGCAATGGTACAAGCGGTTTGACTACTTTATGATGGACATGAAATACACTCGTTGCCAATATAATCATTTGGTGTATTTCAAAAAACTTACAAATGGATATTTCATTTATTTACTTTTATATGTAGATGATATGTTGATTGCATATAAAAGCAAGGTGGGGATAAATCGTTTGAAAACTCAGTTAAGTCATGAGTTTGAAATGAAAGATCTAGGAGAAGCACGAAAAATATTAGGGATGGAAATTAACAGAAATATGGTGAAATGTACAATTCACCTTACTCAGAAGCAGTATCTGAAGATAATACTACAACGCTTCGACATGGACTCGAAGATGAAGCCGGTGAGTACTCCAATGCCCCCATATTTCAAGCTAAGTGCATTGCAGTCTCCTTAAAATGATGAAGAGCAGGACTACATGAAGAATGTCCCATATGCAAGTGTTGTTGGAAGCTCAATGTATGCCATGGTGTGCATACGACCTGATATTTCCCAGGCCGTTAGCTTAGTTAGTCGCTATATGCATAATCCTAGAAAGATGCACTGGCATGTGGCTAAATGGATTTTATGGTATATTCTAGGGATCATAGATCTTGGTTTGAAGTTTGAGAAAAGTAAAGATAGTCTAGTAACTGGATATGTTTGCTCAAACTATACAGGTGATCTTGACAAATACCGATCGACAATTGGATATGTGTTCACTATGACTGGTGTGACGCCCCGACTCCCACGTACGGACACACAGGAATCAATGTGTCGGGATGATGACAATATGGGCCATGCATTCCAATGATAAGTGCCAAGTGTGTGTACATGCAAAAAGTGTACAATAGAAATGCAACGGATAAATTAAAGTCAATCAACTAAGTACCAGGATTTCAAATACAGATTTACTTAAATAACAGCGTTTGAAAATAATTATCAAGTTATCCAGAAAATATATATTACAAAGACCAAAATATATAAATGAGTGGGAAATAAATCCCAATACATGAGAAAGCAACCCCGGGTTACTCCTCCTGTGGAGCCTAATCCTCAGACTTTACATATCATCTGCATCAAAATCTACGGTACCATAAAACGGTATCACAGGGTCTGAATACCACGAGATTACGAGTCTCAGTAAGTAATAAACCAAACAGCTCAGGAGATGAAAATACATTCATGCAACAACAACAAATATGCGTGCATATGATGAAATATGCATGAGACCCAAAAATCCACTTTTCTGAAAAATGATTATTTTCCAACTCACTCCAAAATCCCATTTGACCGAAAAACCAAGTCCATTAAAAATAACATTTTCCATTTTTCCATAAAATGACCCAACAAAAAATCTACCATTTTTCCAGAAAATGGTCCACATAAATCCTTTACTCAAAACCCGTAATTTTTCCAAAAAATGGCTTATTATCCATTTATTCTGTATGCACCATGATCTCCCCTAGGGACCATCCGTACACTCTGGCTCCCTTCGTCACACCACGGGTAACGACCATGCATGTGACTTCATTATCAGCAATGCCTAGTTCCCGCCCAGCTAGTTGGTGGCCAAACATTCTCTAGCCCCCTCCAGTAGAGGGGTCACAAAGTCGGCATGAAAGCATTACCATCCCGTTCGATCCCCGTTGTTGCCCATCGAAAACTCAAGGAACGTCACTCAGTATATTACGTTCTCAAGTGAACAGAGGAGCTCCACCAAGATAATGCCACATCTTGTCTTGGGGTCATGATACATATGCACCCAAAAACAATTCCTCACATGACAACCATGACAACCAAGTTTTCAAATATACACATGAACATGCATGCAATTATGCAAAAATCCAGTTTTCATTTACAAACATAAATATTCATGCAATTATGCAATGTATATGACACGACACAATATCCAACAACCAACAATTCCCAGTATAATCCAATGACACAAACAACTCCATCCTCTAATCCAACCGATGCCCAAACTCCTCGAACTCAACATCCAGGACAACCAACCAGATCACAAAAAATTTGTTAGTGCAAAATATATTTAAATCTCAAAAGGTTCTTTGGAAAATTACCGATAGTGATGAAAGGCACTCTAGAAGATCAAAGGTCATGCCAAAAATGGCGGAGCCACCGAATTGAAGCCCACTTAGTTGAGGCCCACCAAGTCCCACGAATTTGGCCACCTTGGCAAAGCTTCTTGGAGAAGTTTCCTCCCCCACATAGTAGGCCATCCATTGCCCATGGCTGAACCCAATAGTGTCTTGATGTGATTGAGAAATCCACCTCACCACCCTTCATACCTCACAGTTGCAGGAGGCACTCCTTGCCCCCTCACTATTCTCCACTTTATGTGACATAGCCATCACCAATCAAGGGTCACTCAAACCATAACTTCCCCATCCAGAGATCTAAAGTCATGCAAGACACATTTCACTCACTTTCATCACTTATTCACTCCATTCTTTGAGAGAAACCCAAAATAGCTCTCTCAACAGATTTTTGGGTCTTCTTGCATTCAGCGTTTGGACCCTTTTTAAGTATTTTCTCACAATTACTTCTTCATAAATGTTGTTCATATTTGAGTGCAGTTTCTTTGAATATCTTATACGTCTCATTTCCTAGTCATTTGATTGATCAAAAGTATCTTAAACCATGGAAAGGTCATTCTGAGCATAAAACTGGAGAGTATGATATATTTTGGAGTTTTTGACCAAGCTAATGGATATATCTTGGTCCTAAAATTTATGGATTGTTCTTAGCATATGCTTATAAATGTTCATTGAGATTTTATTGCATTAATAAAGCTTTTGATGATAGTTTTCTTTAAATCTAAAAACTTGAAAACTGGAAGTGGAAAAAATAGTTTTTGTTTGGAGAAAATTTGAATATTTTGTGGTTTAATCTTATTCCAAAGGTTTTGATATTTTTATGTGATGATCCTAAGTCTCATATTTTAATTTTAGGCTGTTATTTTAAAGATATTTAATATTATTTTCAAATATATGATTTTTCTATGTAAGAGGATTTCAATTAGGCCTAAGATTTGATATTTTTGGGTTAGATCCATGTTTTATTGACTTTTAGCCATGTGATTTTAAGTTTGATGGTTGGATCTTATTTAGGACACATTTTTAAACCATGTGATGTTTTATTTTGAAGATCTCATCTTTTTAAGCCATGAATCTAGAGATTAATCAAAACTAGTTAAGAAACAAGTTTCTGTTTTTGGACTAAGTGTAAAACCAAAAACTTCAAGTGTTATTTTGTGATTTTTGGTGACTTTTGTTTGATGATTTAAAGCATTGTTGATCTTAGCATGATTTTATGAATATTTTAGAAGTAAGATTTGATTTTTTGGAATTCTTGAAGATGTTTTGATTTAGGGCCAAAACTTATGATTCAACCGTTTAATATTTGTTAAAAAGTTTGGATCTTCTTACAAAAAGTTTAGTGTTGATGATTAGCTTTTTTTAAATGGATGTTTTAAGTATGATTTTAAATTTAGGATAGGAAGATCTTTGTTGTAAAATTTTGGTTTAAGCATGAGTTTTGAAGTTGGAATGAATTGCAACAAAAATCAAGAGAAATGGCCTATGGATGTTTTCGGCCATAGTGTGTTTTTCATAGTTGTGATTTGTTTTAAATTTTTATGAATTGATATTTGAGTTTAGGACAAAATTTACTTGAGGAATGTAAATTCTGGAAATTTTTGGAGTTAGGATGTGAAATCCTTAAGTTAAGGGTAAAATGGTCATTTTTTCACATGTAGAGGGTAAAATGGTAATTTTACTCTAAGTTAAATTGTTTACATGCTTCTTCTTTTTTTTTTTAGGGAAAACATCTAGTTTTCATTCGTTATAACAGAGTTTGGATACAAAAAGGAATAGCATCGACAGAAGTAATGCTATCACTGATGCTTAGTGCATCTTGACATAAGGCATGGACTATGGAATTGCATGCTCTCTTAATATGTCTGGCTGTCCATACAGTGAAGGAGTCTAGAGTTGCTTTTGTAGCTTTGATCAAAATACCTGCATAAGAATTTGTATCAGTTTGGGACTTTAGGCAATTGACTACTTGTAGAGAATCACCCTCCATGATCACATCCTACCATCCTAGTGTTTTAAGGAACGTAGAAGCTTGGAAAGCAGCATAAGCTTCAACTAGAAAGGGGTCGGGGAAGAGAGTATGATTCATTCTCATGGTGGCTAGTACCTTCCCCTCCCAGTCTCTTACCACTGCCCCAACTCCAACCTTGCAGTTAGCTTTATCCAAACCTGCATCCCAGTTTACTTTCAGTTTTCCTTGTGGGGGAGCTTCCTAGTTGAGGAAGAGGAGCACTTCTGGACAGGTTGGTAGGTTTTGTTAAGATCTTCAATGAGCAGTTTGACCTTTTGGTTGATTGACTTTGGGTGAGTGGAAGTGTTGTTGAAAATCACTTCATTCCTTCTTTTCTAGATCTTCCAAGCCGTGAGAGCAAATTCTACCATCTCTTCTTCTTCTAGTGCATTGAGGAATCCTTCCAGTAGAGTCCTGAAGGAATGGCAAGGGATGCTAGATTTTTTGATCTTCTTACTACATTGGCTCCACACATCTTGGGCAGAGGGACACACCCATAGAGCATGTGCTACTGTTTCGGGGTGGAGCTTGCAAATGGGACAAGAGTCATCAGTAACAGCTTTTCTCTGGTGTAGTTTGACTTTGGTGGGAATGGCTTCCAGACAGGCCCTCCATAGAAAATTCTTGGTTGCCATTGTGACTTTTAGTTGCCATATGGATGACCAAGGCAAATCTTCATTTATGGCTGTAGATGATTGGCCATGTTTTTGATTCTCCATCTCAGATTTTAGATAGTATGCTGACTTGACAGTGAAAATACCAGTAGTAGTGCCTCTCCATAACATTCTGTCAGGGGTGGGATAGGGATTGAGAGGGATTCTCTTGAGTAACTCAGCTTCTGTTCTGTCAAATATTGCTTCAATCAGTGGGTAGTTCCATTGGTTCGTGGACTTATCAATGAGTATGGCCACCTTTGAGTCTGATGGGAGAAACCTGATTGAGCTCTATGGTCTAAAGGTTGAGAGTTGAGGAAACCACTTGTCATTCCAGATTTCTATAGTTTGTCCATCACCAACACGCCAAACTAGTCCTTCCTTTATCAAAGGTTTTGCAGAGATGAAACTCTGCCATAGGAAAGAGGTATTATTCCCTCTTTTGGCATTCAGGAAGGAGCTATGTTTGAAATATTTTGCTTTAAGGACCCTGGCAGCAAGGGAATTAGGGGAAGAGATGATCCTCCATCCTTATTTTGCAAGGAGAGCACTGTTGAAATGTTCAAAGTCCCTTAAACCCAATCCTTCTGACTTTTTAGATTTTATCATATGTTTCCATGAGACCTAATGAATTTTGTGCTCCTATGCCTGTTGTCCCCACCAAAAACCTCTTACTTGTTTGTTGAGCTCGTTGAGTAGTTGCCTAGGGAGCTTGAAAATTCCCATGCTGTAGGTTGGAATGGCCTGGATGACTGTCTTGATAAGGGTTTCCTTGCCTGCTTGAGAGAGGAGCTTTGTTTTCCAGCTGTTTAGTTTTGCCTGGACTTTGTCTAAGATGCCTTTGAAAGACTGGGATCTGGACCTTCCTACAAGGGCTGGTAAGCCCAGGTATTTCTCATAAGAGTTTGTTCCACGAATTCCAGCAATGTTTGTTACAATGTCCCTGGTCTGTTCTCTGGTGTTTGAGCTAAAGAAGATGGAAGTCTTGTCTTTATTGAGTCTCTGACCAGAGGCTTTCTCATAGGATTCCAACAGGGAGTAAAGTTGGCTCCATTCAATTGAGTTAGCCTTGCAAAAAAGAAGCGAGTCATCTGCAAAAAATAAGTGGTTAATGTGCAGGTGATTTTTCCTGATTGGTAGGCCTGTGATCAGGTGGTTCTTCTCAGCATGGTTTAAAAGGCAGCTTAGTGCTTTTGTGCACAAGATAAAGAGGAAAGGTGAAAGGGGATCACCTTGCCTTATTCCTCTGGTAGGACAAAAAGAAGATTGAGGTTCTCCATTCACAATGAGGGAGTAAGAAACTTAGGAGACACACTTCATTATAAGCTCTATACAGGTTGCTGGAAAGCCCATTTTCTTCATGACAGATTTTAGAAAATCTCATTCAATCCTATCATAGGCTTTGCTCATGTCAAGTTTTAAAGCCATATATCCCTCCCTACTTTTCAATCTAGCTATCATAGTGTGTAAGGACTCGAAAGCTACAATGATATTATCTGTTATAAGCCTTCTTGGTACAAATGCTATCTAAGTAGGGGATATGATGCTAGGTAGAATTTTTTTAAGCCTGTTTGCCAAGGTTTTTCCAATGATCTTGTAAAGAACATTACATAAACTTATTGGTCTGAAATCTGTGACAAGGCTTGGGTTCAGCTTCTTTGCAATGAGAGCTATAAGAGTTTCATTTAAAGTGTTGTTCCATTTACCCACATTTAGGACCTCAAGGGAGGCCTTAGAAACACAATTGCCCACTATGTCCCAGTGTTTCTGAAGAAAAAAAAAAAGGCAGGGAAGCCATCAGGCACAGGTGATCCGAGAGGATTCATGCTAAAAATTGCTTCCTTGACTTCTATTTCAGTAAATGCTGCAGAGAGAATTGAGAGCATATCTTCTGTAATGACTTTCTGCAGAGGGTTTAGGCAAGACTCAATACCTGTTGGTTGGGAGGATGTGAACAGATCTTTGAAGAAATCTTGCAGAGTTTGGCAAATGGTTTGAGAATCCCGGGTTGAGAGACCTGATGGTGTTTGGCGCCTGTTGATGGAATTGGTCTTTTTTCTTTGGCTCGAGCACTTGTGAAAGTAATTTGTGTTTCAGTCACCATCTTTGGGCCATGCCTGTTTTGCTCTTTACATTTTAGGTTCTCAGTATCCATGATGCAATTGATGTCTTGTTTGACCTTCTTGATTTCCTCAAATAAGTCTCCCTGGTTTCTCTCCTATAAATGCTTGAGTAGCTCAGTTTTTTCTTTTAATAGTTTCCCTTGATCCCTTCTCTTGTTCTTGCTCCAAGCCTTGAGTTTTTCTTGGCAGTGGTTGAGCCCTTGTAGAGTGCTGTGAAGTCTGCTTGTACTGTTAGAGAGCATCTAGGCATTTCTGATGAGGTCCTCACAATCCTCTTCCTTAGACTAGGCTGATTCAAACCTGAAGATCCTCTTCTTTTTCCCTATGATGCTTGTGTCTGTTGTCTGAACTAGAATTGGCTTGTGATCCAATTGAGAGCAATCTAGATGAGACACCTTATGATTTGCAAAGAGGTTAAGCCAGGTGGTGTTTCCACATGCCCTATTGAGTCTCTCCTTAGTAAATTGCCTTCCCTCTCTGTTGTTAGACCATGTGAACCTATCTCCAGTGAAACCCAAATCATATAGGTTGCAGAAAGACAGTGCATTCCTGAATTGGACCATTTGTCTGTAGGGTCTATTTGCAACACCAGCTTTCTCCCTTTTGTTAGTGATCTCATTAAAGTCCCCTAAGCACAACCAAGGCATATTTCCAGTAGGTTTTAGACCCATAAGGAGGTGCCAACTTTCTTGCCTTTTTGCTGAGTTAGGGTGGCCATAAAAGCCTGTAAGTTGCCACTTTGTTGTTTCAATGGGAGAGTTTATAAGGGTTGAAATGTGCCAATTGGTGTAATTTATCACCTCCACTATGATTGTTTCTTTCCATAGGAGTGCTAACCCTCCACTTTTCCCTCTACTATCAACTGAGAAATAGTTATCATACCCCAGTGTAATTTTTATTCTTTCTAATCTACCATTGTTACACTTAGTTTCTGTGAGGAAGACTAAGTGGGGTTGCTTTTTTTTCACGAAGAGGTGAAGCTCTTGAACTATACGAGGGTTCCCAAGCCCTCTACAGTTCCAGCTTAGGCAGTTCATTGGGTTTGGTGCTCTGCCTCCACCAAGCATGCTTGAGTTTTGCTCGGATCAAGCTTGAGCTGTAGTTTTTGTTTTTTATTTGCTTCATTTGTTCTTGTACTTATTCTTTCTCTCAAAGGTCTCTTTATATTGGTGTGGGGAAGAGGTTTACAAATTCTGTTTGTGACATCTGAGAGTGGGGTTAGCAATTCCCTTGCTTTCCTTTTCCACGTTTTTCCTTTCACTGACTTACATGGGAGGTTTTCTGTGTTTTCAAGGCCAGTATCGAGGGGGGGGGGGGAATCCCTTCCTTTGCCTTATGTTTGATATTTGAAAATGGAGCCTCAGTTGGCAACATAATTGTATCGGAGGTATGGGCAGTAAGATACGGGGGCCTTACCAGAAAGGGAAGCATGGTAGGGTCCTTTGGGAGACTTTCCTGACTCAGGACAGGGCTTTCATGTATTGGGAAAATCTCGGGACCTTTGTAACGTGGGGGGGTGTCCATGCTCGACGTCACCTGCTTTTCCTTGGGTTGAGTTTCTTCAGCACAGCTTGTGTTGACTTTCAAGGCTTCTGTTGCCGCTGCTAGGGTAGGTGACTCATTACCTGGCTTTGATGTGGACACTCCACAGTGAACACTGTTGCCTTCTTCCTCCTCTTGACTCCATCTCCATGTTGAACCACGATGCTCCTGCTCCTTGAGGCCACCATATTTTTTAACGTAGTAACCGTTTGTAGGAAGGTGGCTTGCATGAAGCCACTGGCCATATTGATCCTGTGTTTGATTCTCTAGATATCTTTCTAGGCAACTTCCTTTCTCGTGCATGAGGCGCCCACACTTGAAACAGAACATGGGTAGGCGTTCATATTTGAAAGAGAGTTAGGATTGCTTATTGCCAAACTTGAGGAAACGACCTCTTACGAGAGGTTTAGTTACATTAATTTCTGCCTTGATTCTTAAGTAGCTTCCCCATCCGTAGCCTTCTGTGTCTACTTCCACCTCAAGTACTCTTCCGAGGCCAGCTCCCACCTGCATTCCCATTTCTTTATTCATTCCTGCGAAAGGAAGGTTATGAACCTGGATCCAGAACGGTTCAGACAATAAGTAGACCTTAAAAAAGGAAAGAATTCCCTCAAACTCTTTCATGCAAACTAGATGACGGTTGAAAGACCATGGACGTCCCTGCAAAACCTTTTCCTTACCTGAAAGAAGTTGGAATTCTATGAGGAAAAGGTTTGTTTCAAGTTCTTTGAACGTGAGCCACCCCTCTGTATTCCATATCTTGGACATGGTCGACCTGAACGCTTCCCTGTTTACTGTCCTGTCGTTAAATATTTTTGCTAGGAGGCAGAGTTCTCCTTTTACGTTGGATGATAGAACTGCTTCTTCTGAAAGGGTGACCTCTTGCTGTTCTTCATCTGTTAGTTTCAGTGATTCCCATCGTCTTGTGATGTCCTCTGCCATTGTGGAGAAAAACTCTACAAACCAAGTCTTAGAGATGAAAACCAGCTCTATCCAGTGGACAAGCCTGAGTGAAAACCTCACCCTACCAAGAGGAGAGGACCTTTCTATTTAGAGATAGTTCAATTGTTTACAGGCTTCTAATTGTTAGTGATTAAAATTCTAATTTTTAGAATCATTATTTTCAGTTTCTCATGTTTCGCACTTTATTCTCGTAGAATACGATGATTGGGGTAAGTTAGCTTCTAACTTACTATCAGTTTACTATGTATGTATGATGGGTAAGAGAACTAAAATTTATGTATATATGTTATTAAATATGTCATTCCATGCCACGTCATTACGTGTTTATCTGTTACACATGATTTATTATGTCAAGAATGCTTATCTGTTACACGATCTATTTGGTCACATATTGCTATATGTTACAAGTATGTCATATTACATTATGACATCTATTACATGTATGCCATGTCACTTAATATTTACTGTTACATGTTATGCCATGTTATGTTATATTGTCCGTTACATGTTATGTCATGCTACAAAATATTTCTATCTCAAGTAAGTCATGTCTCTCAAGTTACATTCAAGTCATGTTATGTGATATCAAGACTTCTGTCCTTTCATATTCCATCACGTTTCATCTCGAATACAGTTGTGTATTTTGAGAGCAGTTAAGTTTCCATTATTAGTTAATTTATACTATAGAAGGATGAAATGCGATGTCTGGTATTGCAGTCAAGGCCACACACTACTGAGTACAAAGGTGAAGGAGTATAATCTATCATGCTACAAATGAACAAATCAGTTAAGTTTTATTAATCAATACGTGCTACCTAGTACTGCGGTCAAGGCTATGCACTGCTGATTACTACGATGAAAGAGTATAATCTGCCATTATGTTAAGTTCAAGTTTATGTCAAGTTAAGTTTAAGTTCACGTTCATGTTATGCTATGCTCACGTTCACGTTATATTTCAAGTTTACGTTCATGTTATATAAGTTCACATCCATGCTATGTTTTAAGTTCATATTATGTTTCAAGTTCACGTTCATGCTATGTTACTAGTCCATGTTATGTTTTAAGTTCATATTTATGTCATGTCAAGTCAAGTTCAATTTCAATTTTAGTTCAAGTTATGTCAGCTCATGCCATGTTATGATAAGTCACATTATGCTTATTATTTTATGCCATATTAGGTCAAGTTATGTTATGTTTACTATTGACTTTGATTGTGCATTCATGCATATATTGTCATGCATGCATCATTTACTTGTGTGGGAGTTTCCTGTTAACTTGCTTAGGTTTGTAATCAAATCTCATTGTGGTAGTCCTAACTACCATTTCCCCCCGAATGGTAGGTGATATGTCAGGATCACAGTAAGGAGTGGACACTAGTAGACTGGAGGAGATTGACTAGACGCCGCAGATGCAGTGCAGAGCTTACAACTTCCATAGTTGGGTTTTTAAGCAAAATTCTGGCCTCGTTAGTCGAGTTACATGAGTTACTCGACGAACTAGTCCAATAGTATATTTTGGTAATGTAAATATGGAGTCCCGTCCCCCACCTTTTGAGATTTCAATCTTTTGAGACCCGTACTATAATCGAAGATGTTTATTTTATTAAGTATGTATGGATTATGCTTTAACTATTTGGGATATTATAAGTTTGGTGTATAGTATTGCTCAAAAAAAAAAATTATCCGCTACAAATATTGCATAATACTAAATGCATGTTAGAAACATTACATCTTATATGTCATGAACGGGGGCAGGTAACCTTGTGTTGCATGTCCCGACGCTTTGGATGTCCATCAATCCCAAACAGAATCTGGGGGCATCACAAAAAGACTCCAAGCCCAACCAATAAGAGTGCCTATAAACTTTTACCCGACACAAATATTTAAAAGCTTACTACTACGCGTCGATGTCATATATCCTTAGTCAAAACCAATACTCCTCCAAATGTGCAAGTGATCCATCATTACCATTTCCATCATCTGGACCTATATCCTCAAAATCAACAATAATCATTTTCTAAATCCGCACCATCTATTATCCCTAAAATTGATATGGATCAAATCCTAAACCTGCCACTATAACCTCGAGCTAAAAACAATCATTTTTTAAACTAAATCGATATCTACAATTCTTAGAAAAATACACGAACTAGATCATTACCTTCAATCCCCAAATAAACACTCATGAAAAATTCCCATATCAATAATTCAACTCTGATAAGCCCCATTTTAATGGTTAAAAACCAATCAATCTCCAAAATAAATCAAGCTATCACACCAAGCCTACAAAACTAAAAACTCAAATCTTATTACAAATTAGTCCTTCAATTTTGCAAATTCTAAAACTTTAAACTATATAAGCATCATTTTATGAAATCCTCAAGATCAATGAACCTAGATATAAAAACAATTGCCTCGTAAAGCTTGTAGATTCTAAAACCCCAAATGTTATCGAATTGCTCATTAGAATTGGCAAAATCTAAAACTTCTAATTTAATTAATCCCTCAAATGATTGTTGAACCTACCACCTCAAATCTCATAAACTTGTTTCATAAAATCTATAGGGCCTCAAACCTTGGATGAACTTCTCATAAACTTATCCTTCAAGTTCGTTGAACTTACAATCTCCTACCCTATAGACTCATTACATAAATTCTACAGAACCTAAGACCTCAATCATCTTAAGCGACTTAAAACTAATTTCCTTCCTCATTGCGACTTGAGTTCCTACTCCAAAAGGATCGCCTAAACCATGTCATTCCCTTCAAGCCTCAATATTATAAAAGCAAACCACATCGATAAAAGTTCAAGCCTACTACACTAAATATTCATACCTAACAATGGCATTCTCGGTCGTATCATTCTCTTGCCATAGCGTAACCCTTAACCCACTTTTCAAATCTGGAAAAAACAAAACAAAGTAAAATAAAACGAAATAAAATAGATTCCATAAATAAAATGACATAATTTCATATCAAATCAAATTAAATAAAAATAATTTCAAATTAAACCTTTTTAAAATTTTCTGGTACAACACATATAGGACATGTGGTTTTACCCAAAGCAAAACCGCTCTGATACCACCTGTGACACCTCGACTCCCACGTACAAACATACAGGAATTAAGGCGTTGGGATGATGACAACACGGGCCACGCATCCCAATGGTAAGTGCCAAGTGTGTATACATGCAGAAAGTGTACAACAAAAACACAGCAGATAAATTAAAGTCAATTAACTAAGTACCAGAATTTTAAATACAAATTTACTTAAATAAAACCGTTTGAAAAGAATTATATAGTTATCTTGAAAAATATATTACAAAGACCAAAATACATAAATAAGTGGGAAACAAATCCCAATAAAAGAGAAAGCGACCTCGGGTCACTCCTCCGATGGAGCCGAGCCCAACATCATCATCTGCATCAAAATCTATGGTACCATAAAATAGTACCGCGTGGTTCAAATACCATGAGATGGTGAGTCTCAACAAGTAATAAACCAAACAACTCAATAGATTAAAATACATTCATGCAAGAACAAATATGTGTGCATATATTGAAATATGCATGAGACCCAAAAATCCATTTTTCCCAAAAATGATTATTTTCCAACTCACGCCAAAATCCCATTTGGCCCAAAAACGAAATCCATTAAAAATAACAATTTTCTTAGAAAATGGCCTAACATGAAATTCACCATTTTTCCAGAAAATTGTTCACATAAATCATTTAATCAAAGCCCGCAATTTTTCCAGAAAATAGCTCATCATAAAATCCACCATTTTTCCAGAAAATGGTCCACATATATCCATTTATCAAAACCGTTATTTTTCCATAAAAAAACCCATTATCCATTTCTTCCGTATGCACCATGATCTCCCCTAGAGACCATCCGCATACCCTGTGTAACAGCCCGCTAAAATTATCAGTTTTGGTTTATTTCCCGACAGCAATCACATATCTCTCGTCTTTACCCTCATCTGGAATCACGCGTATAGATTATCTTTTCCGTAAATCACGTATTTTGTTCTTCACCGACAGCTGTAAAATCATGAGTCTTCCAAGACCACGCCTAGCCTTTCTCAAGCCCAAACTACCACTTTATGTGGTGGACAGCCACCGTACGCCGCCACGTACGTTCCTCCGACGCATGTTCGTGACGAACAACGAGCGACGCACGGGTTATCCCGTCGATGGTATAACCTTCTATCTCTAGTTATTTTACGTTTAAAATAGTTGGTTGGTTTGTGGATTGTGTAGTTGTATTTGTGGAATTCGTTGCGTAGTTGTGAAGCGAAGTGTGGTTGTGAAGTGTTGCGTTTGATTGTGTATTTTGTGGACTGTGCTGTGAAGTATAGGCGTGAGATGGATGCCGTAGATGTGATACGGCGGGTTGTGTGAAGAGAATACGCGTGTAGCGTATTCTGTGTAATGCAGCGACGCGCCGCGCGACGTGCACTGTAGTGATGTGTGTCGTAGAAGGAAGGGAGTACGCATGTAGTGTACTCCGTGTTGTATGGCGATGCATCGTGTGATGTGCATCGTGTTGATGAGAGTTGTAGCGAAGGAAGTACGCGTAGCGCGTACTCCGTGTCGCGTAGCGATGCACCGTGAGACGTGTATCGCAGTGATGGGTATTGTAGTGTGGATGGAAGAGAGTTCACGTGAGTGTACTCTGTATTAAGTCGTGATACATCGGATGGCGTGTCACGAAGGGTTGAATGGCGTAGCAGAGAAGTGTGGAGCGTATGGTGTAATGTTGGGAAACTGTATGACAGTGTCCCGAAGCAGTGATGATATGGATTATAGTCCGGGATGACTGGTGTCATCTTGTGGTTGACTATGGCTAAGAGTATATGGATTGAGAAATGAGTTGTTTGTTTGGTTGTTATTGATAATTTTAATGAACTTGTTTTAGTGCAAAGGCTTTCTGAAGTCAATTTATCTCTTCCGAGTATAGTGAAACCTCAAGTTGGCCGTGGTGTTGCAAGTGCTTACAATATGGCAATTGAGTTCAGAAGTGAAAATCTTAAGGACTCGAGTGTTCCTCTTCCAGCTGTTGTGCAGTTCCTCGTGTCTCGCGCTCTATTCTCATAGAACGCGACGATCGAGGTAAGTTAGCCTCTAACTTACTATCAGTTTATTGTGTATGTGTGATGGGTAAGAGAACTACAATTTATGTATGTATGTTATCGTATATGCCATGTCATGCTATGTCATTACATGTTTATCTGTTACGTATGATTTAATCTCTCATGAATAATTATCTGTTAAATAATCTTTTCTGCCATACAATGATGTATGTTATAAGTATGCCATGTTAAGTATGCCATATGATACATGTATGCCATGAAATGTTTATGATTAAATCATATTATGCCATTTACAAGTATACGCCATGTTAGAAAAGTATATGATATTAAATAATATCACATGCATTAAGAAAGATAAGACATGTTATGTTATAATAATGCGTGGGGCCACAACAACTGTGGAGTACGTATTATATTTATGTTATTTATAATGCGTGGGGCCACAACAACTGTGGAGTACGTATTATATTTTATGTTATTTATAATGCGTGGGGCCACAACAACTGTGGAGTACGTATTATATTTTATGTTACTTATAATGCGTGGGGCCACAACAACTGTGGAGTACGTATTATATTTATGTTACTTATAATGCGTGGGGCCACAACAACTGTGGAGTACGTATTATATTTATGTTATGTTATTTATAATGCGTGGGGCCACAACAACTGTGGAGTACGTATTATATTTTATGTTATTTATAATGCGTGGGGCCACAACAACTGTGGAGTACGTATTATATTTTATGTTATTTATAATGCGTGGGGCCACAACAACTGTGGAGTACGTATTATATTTTATGTTATTTATAATGCGTGGGGCCACAACAACTGTGGAGTACGTATTATATTTAATGTTATGTTACTTATAATGCGTGGGGCCACAACAACTGTGGAGTACGTATTATATTTATGTTACTTATAATGCGTGGGGCCACAACAACTGTGGAGTACGTATTATATTTTATGTTACATGAAGTATGGGGCCACAACAACTGTGGAGCATACACTACATGAGACACAGCAATTGTGACATGTAGAATACGTGGGGCCACAACAACTGTGGAGTACGTATTATATTTTATGTTATGTGAATTCATGGGGCCACAACAACTGTGGAGCATGAAGTATGGGGCCACAACAACTGTGGAGCATACACTACATGAGACACAGCAATTGTGACATGTAGAATACGTGGGGCCACAACAACTGTGGAGTACGTATTATGTTTTATGTTACTTGAATACGTGGGGCCACAACAACTGTGGAGTACGTATTAATGCACGTTATTAATCAAGACAATTAAATAAGATTCCAAGTTTATGTTAAGTCAAGTTTCAGATCAAGTTCATGTTATGTTATGCTCACGTACATGTTATGTTCATGTTCATGTTATGTTCCAAGTTCATGTTCACATCATGTTATGTTCACGTTTATGATACGTTCAAGCTCACGTTCATGTTATGTTATGTTCATGTCCATGTTATGTTTCACGTTCATGTTATGTTGATTGTTCATGTTATGTTTTAAGCTTAAGTTCATGCCATGTTAAGTCAAGTTCAGTTCACGCTTAAGTTCTGGTTAAGTCATGCTATATGTCAAGTTATACTATGTTTATGTATGACTATAATTATGCATTTATGCTTTTACTGCCATGCATGCATTTTTAACCTGTGTATAAGTTTTATGTTAACTTACTGAGATTTGTAATCAAATCTCACTGTGGTAGTCCCAACTACCATTCCCCCCGAATGGTAGATCTTGTTACAGGACCCAAAGGAGAATTGGAATCTGACCAACTGAATACGGTCGACTAGGCCACGGTGCGATGTTGATGATGGTATAGTATTTAACTTAGGTTAATACTTATACTTTTGGAGTTGTATCTCAAGTATTCTTTTGATCACAACCATTTTAGACTAGTGTGGTGATCACGGCTTTTTAGTATGCCTTTATGTATGAAATATGTTTCAAGTATTTGGGATATTTTTAGTTTGGTGCATAGTATTGCTAAAGAAAAAATATTATCCGCTGCGAATATTGCATAATGCTAGATGCATGTTAGGAACATTGCATCTTATATGTCATGAACGGGGGCAGGTAACCTTGTGTTGCATGTCTCGACGCTTCAAATGTCCGTTCAATCCCAAGCGGAATTTGGGGGCGTCACACCCTGACTCCCTTCATCACACCACGGGTAACGACCATGTGTGTGACTTCATAACGAGCGATACCCAATTCAATGCCCAGTACATTCATGGCTAAGCATCCTCTAGCCTCAACTAGCAGAGGGGCTACGGGGTCGGCTCGAGAGCATTACCATCCCCTCCAATCCTATTGTCGTCTAACGACAACCCAGGGAACGTCACTTAGTATGTTACACTCCCAAGTGACTAGAGGAGCTCCACCGAGATAATGCCCCATCTCGGCTTGAGGTGGTAATACAAGCACCCAAAAACCATTTCTCACATGAAAATCCAATTTTTAAATATACACATGAACATGCATGCAATTATGCGAAAACCCAGTTTTCATTTACAAACATGAACATGCGTGCAATTATGCAATGTGTATGACATGACACAATATCCAACAACCAACAGTTCCCAGCATCATCCAATCACAGAAACAACTCCATCCTCCAATCCAATCAACCCCCAAACTCCTCGAACTCAATGTTTGGCACAACCAACCAGATCACAAAAGATTTGTTAGTGCAAAATATATTTAAATCTCAAAAAGTTTTTTGGGAAATTACTTGCAATGATTAAAGGCACTCTAGAAGATCAAAGATCACACCAACAGTGGCAGAGTAGAAGCGGATCTGAGTTTTCCAAGCAACAGCCATGGGTCTCAAAATACCTAATTTTGAACGGGCACAAACGAAGACTTGGGATGGCTAAGGAAGGGCTTAGTGGTGTTGGTGAAACTAATGGTGGTGGTGGTTGGTCGTGGGTGGGAGCGCACGGTGGATCTGGCCTTATGGGAGAGAGGGAACCCGTGAGAGAGAGAGAGAGAGAGGGGCATGGGTGGGATATGGGCTTCGAGTCAAGGGGAGGAGGAAGGGGTGGTCAAGGTGGCGGTGCTTGGTAGGGCAAGGACCGGTGGACGACGGTGCTAAGGTCGTGACGGTGAAATTGTGTAAAGGAGAAGACCCATTTCGGAAAAGAGGAAGGCTACGTGTGGTGCTATCGTGGCTTGGGCTAGCTTAACTGTTGGGGGGGTCGGTGGTGGACCAGCGAGGCTTGGGTGGCTACTGGCAGTGGTGCTAGGCTGCGGTGGGGGAGAAACCGAGTGGAGGGAGGGGCATTTTCGAAAGGGAAAGGGAAGGGGAAGCTGCGGTGGTTGGGGATCGGTGTAGGGGAGGTCGATGGCGTGAGTTGTGCCAATGGGTGGTGGTGATCTAGCTGGGTCATGGCAGCACCCTGGATGGGCTGGAGGAGAGCACAAGGAGGAGAGAAAAGAGAGAGGTCGCGTGGGTTGAATGGGGGGAAAGGGAAGAAGGAAAAAGAAAAAGAAGAAAAAGAAAAAACAAGGGAAAGAAATGAGATCCGTTCTTTTCAACTAGGGGTCTCAAAACTGATCCAACGAAAAGGATTTTAAAACGGCAATTTAAATAAAATAATTTAAACGCAGTAACTAAGTAAAATAAATTAATAAAATCCAACATTAAACTAATCTAGAATAAAGAGAAATTTAAATAATGAACAATATTTACTAACAAGAAAACACTTTAAATTAAATTTCACACTTAAAAGTCATAAAATAATACCATGTAAATCATCTAAATTTTAAAATAAGAAAGCTCATAATCCTAAGAAATGCAATAATTACTTAGTCAAAATATACATAAATACGGAGTATCACAACTGGAGCACCAGTTAGTAAGCGATCAAATTTGCAGTCTACAATATCCATGGAGGCTGAATAAATGGCTGTAATAAAAGCTATGAAAGAAGCCATTTGGTTACAGGGACTAGTAACAAATTTGGGCTTTAAGCAACAAGAGATTACCGTTTACTGTGATAGTCAAAGTGCAAGTTATTTGACCAAGAATCAAGTGTATCACTCTCAAATGAAACACATAGATATTCGAGTTCACTTTGTATATGAAATATTAGAAGAGGAGGACATCATACTTCAGGAGATTGACACTGATGATAATCCAATAGATATGTTGACAAAAGTCGTCACAGGAATCAAGCTCCTACACTTCTTGGACTTGATCAATATTGCACGCTAATGAGCACCTTCGGGTGCCTTGGCGTCTTATGGCAAATTCAATAGCGGAGGTGCAATCATTTGAAGGATACAACAGTTTGTAAGCAGCCTAATATGACACACTTGTACGGAGGGAGTGATTGTTGACCACCTAAGTGTGAAAACAAATAAAATGGTTGCACTACACCAAAACTCTGCACCGTCCAAAGTTCATGCTCTGCACCATTCGAATTTAATGGTCTGCATCGTCCAAGCTCTGCACTGACCTATATATTTGCTGTAGGACACCATTTGTCGTATTAGTTAAGTTTCTCCTATAAAAGGAAAGCTTAGACATGTAAATTGAGTGAGCAAAAAATAGAGGATGTGAGTATACTTTGAGTGTTTGTAATCTCATACAAGCATATTGAATTTTGGCTTCAGTGGACGTAGGCCATTGCTGAACCACTTAAAATATCATCTTGTGTGATTTTTGGGCAGTTTTGTGCACAACATATATTATAAAGGCTAGCTTAGCAATATTTAGGATTCTTTTATGGGTTTAGGAGATGTAGAACAAAAGTCATAGTTTTTTTATGGAATCTCATGAAAGCAATGTTTGCTACCTAAACTTGTACTGAAGAGACTTTGAACTGAATTCATTAATTTATGCAATCAGTATATAATTGTATTGTATCCTTCTCAGAGACTAGATCAAAAGATCCATTAGAAGAAAATAGTTTGAAAAGACACGGACTAGAAAATACTAGCTGAGACTGAAAGAAAACTAAGACAGGAGTACTTACAAAAATGGTGCTTAGACTCTAAAACCTGCAGGCTGCTATCCTCGTACGTGTCTATATTTCAATTTTCTAAGAGTCAAACAGTCAAAACGAAGACTAAACTAGAGACTCAATTTGAGATTATGCCTCTACTCAAGGCAATTTAAGTTTAAATAATTGATAAAAGCTTCTAATTAGTTGTGCACAAGTACAGTATTTAAAAACAAACAAAGAATGGTCCTTCTATAGGGACTAAAGGGACTTCAGTTGTTTTTTTAATATTAAAAAAAAATAAAAATGTACTATTGGTACAGGAAAGTTTTACTTATCCTCACTTACACCACACATCAATATGTGAGTGGTCATTTTTACTCTTCTATTTAAAAACGAAAAATTCTACGCATCATCCCCTCACTACACATAATTTTTTTTCTTACCAAATAAGTGGTGTATGGACATATTTAGTGCTCAAGAAGGCCACAAAGGATTTCACTGAGGAGATTGGAAGAGGTGCATGGGGGATTGTGTACAAAGGGGTGTTGGCGGACAATCGAGTTGCGACAATCAAGCAACTCTACGAAGCTAACCAAGGATAAGATGTATTTATAGCAGAAGTGAGCATTATTGGTAGGCTTAACCACATGAACTTGATAGAAATGTGGGGTTATTGTGCTGAGGGAAAGCATAGGCTTTTGGTGTCCAAGTACTTGGAGCATGGTTCATTGGCAGACAACCTCTATTCTAATTCACTTGCTTGGAAGAAAATGTTTGAAAATTCACTTGCTTGGAAGAAAATGTTTGAAATCGCTTTGGGCACTACAAAAGGCTTGTCTTATTTGCATGAAGAGTGCTTGGAGTGGGTTTTACACAGCGATGTAAAACCTGAAAACATATTCCTAGACTCTAATTATCAACCAAAGGTGGCAGATTTTGGGCTGTCCAAACTACCAAGCAGAGGAGAAAATGACAATTCAAGTTTCTCGAGGATGAGAGGAACTCGGGGATATATGGCTCCGGAGTGGGTATTCAATGTGCCTATCACCTCGAAAGTAGATGTTTATAGCTACGGAATTGTTTATAGCTACGTGGTGTCCATGTCATTGACAATGGAGGGGAGCCACAGCACAAAGCGCATGTGCACCATCATTCTTGGTTATATCTAGTGTTCATATCCTCTTGACTACACTGCCTTTATAACAAGGAGGGAGTTGTGGGGGCCGATTTGATTGAAGTTTTGTCGTACATCAAAAATTCAAAACCCCGCACCAGCGTTCTTACCAAGAGTTCGTGTCCACCAACCGCGTTCTTATCAGTTTTTTGGTCTATCTTGAAGGCAAGTCGTCGTGTGAACCATAAAGATAAGAACTAATTTTCTTACATATAGCAACCAGATTTGAACGCCTACAGTGTGTGGAAATCAAATCTAATCTGACCGATCCCAATTTTCATGTTTTAAAAACGGGGTTCGACTTAACCGAATCAGAATATAGATATTTTAAATTTATATATAATATATTAAATATTTTTTATTTTATTCATTTTTTTATATTATATATGTGTTATTATTCATGCCAATTAATCTTATAAATTTTTTGATATAATATAAAATTAATGTTAAATTATTAATAAAAAATTATTATTATATATATATGAAGGATAAATACATTTTTTATATAATAAATTATAATATATATCCTTTTTAATAAATATATTTTTACATATTTAATTATATATACTTATATAAAAAGTTTGAAAATTATATATATTATAGTTAAATATTGTACTTATACTATAGTATAAATAAACTAATAGTTTAATATATGTAAATATCATAATATTATTATCATACATAATGAAGTAAGAAATAAATTAGATACTAGTATCAATATATAATTAGATATTATAATATAACTTGTATTATATCAATATGAATTGGTTGATTACGATTTCTTAAATTTTTAAAATTGAATTGGTTGATTACCGAACCGATTACACCGGTAACCCGTGGATTTGCGTCCCTTAATTGCTTCGCCGACTTCCGCAGGGCATTGACATTTGACTTGCTCAGCCACCCAAAACTTAAGACACAAAAAGAGCGAGTAAAGGGCAAAGCCATCATCGCTTCAGCATACGTATCTGCGTGTCTTTCCTACGCCGCCTGTCCTTTTGAGCTTTCATTCCATCAAGTTCATGGGCACTCTGATCTTGTTCATCCTCTTCTCGGCATTGTTTGCTCCGGCGACATCCACAAATCGCACTTTTAGCTCTGGTTTGTCTCTCTCCAGCGAGAACCTGGAAGATGTTTTGACTTCGCCGAATGGAGTGTTCTCCGCGGGCTTTTACCCCGTCGGTGACAATGCTTATTGCTTTGCCATATGGTTCGCCTCCCGAACCTCAAGGAGTCAGGACCGCACCGTTGTCTGGATGGCCAACCGAGACCAACCGGTTAACGGAAGGAAATCGAAGCTCTCCCTGCTCAGAACTGGTAATCTTATCTTAACCGACGCCGGTAAGTTCATCGCCTGGGAGACAAACACTGTTTTTATCTCGTCTTTAGAATTGCATCTTTACGATACTGGTAATCTTGTTCTACGAACTTTGGGTGGTGAAAGTTTGTGGGAAAGCTTCGACTTTCCCACAGATACCTTGCTTCCCCAGCAAATTCTAACCAGAAATACAAAGCTTGTCTCCTCGAGAAGCCAGACCAACTATTCCTCTGGCTTCTACAAGCTTCTTTTCGATAATGATAACGTCCTCTGCCTTCTTTATGATCGGGCTAACATTTCCAGTCCTTACTGGCCTGCACCATGGCTTACGCGCGGGCAAGCCAACAGGTTCGTGTACAACAGTAGCAGAATCGCGGTGCTTGATTCCTTCGGGAACTTTAGTTCTTCTGATAAATTTACCTTTTCGTCAACTGACTATGGGCAATTGCTTCATAGAAGATTGACCCTTGATTACGATGGTAATCTTCGATTGTACAGTTGGGACGTGGAGGGCGAGATGTGGGTTGTTTCATGGCAGGCCTGGCAGGTACCTTGTATTATTCATGGTATTTGTGGGGCTAACAGTATATGCAGCTATTTTCCTGATATTGGCAGAAAGTGCTCGTGCATTCGAGGATATAAGATGATAAATCATACCGATTGGTCTCAAGGGTGTGAACCCGAATTTGATCTCTCTTTTGGGAAAAACAAGTTTGATTTTTGGCAGCAATCCCATCTTGATTTCTATGGTTTTGATTATGGTAGCTACCACAACTATACACTTGCTGAATGCAAGACGTTATGCTTGGAATTGTCCGAGTGCAGAGCATTCCAATACTCCTTTTCCACGGAAGATACACATTCAAGTTGTTACCCCAAGACTCTGTTGATGAATGGACATCGTTTGCCTTCTTTTGGAGGAAGCTTCTATCTGAGAGTGCCGAAAAAAGATCTCCCAAATCTCCTTTCGAACGCCAATCTTGCAGAAGATATCGGTTTAAATTGTACAAGTGAACGTACCCTGCTACTAGAAAGAGTATACTTAAAAAACCGGATAAACGGGACCGTGAAATTCATGCTCTGGTTTGTATGTGGATTAGGAGGACTAGAAATTGTGGGTATCTTTTTGGTGTGGTGTATCTTCATTAGAACCCCCAAAAGTTCTACTGCAGACAAGCAAGGCTATCTTCTTGCCATCACTGGATTCAGAAAATTTACATATTCGGAGTTGAAGAAGGCCACAAAGGGTTTTACTGAAGAGATTGGAAGAGGTGCTGGAGGGATTGTGTACAGAGGGGTGTTGGCAGACAATCGAGTTGCAGCAATCAAGCAACTATACGAAGCCAACCAAGGAGAAGAAGTATTTCTAGCAGAAGTGAACATCATTGGTAGGCTTAACCACATGAATTTGATAGAAATGTGGGGTTACTGTGCCGAGGGAAAGCAGCGGCTTTTGGTTACCGAGTACATGGAACACGGTTCATTGGCAGACAACCTCTCTTCCAATTCACTTGACTGGAAGAAAAGGTTTGAAATTGCTTTGGGCACTGCAAAAGGCCTGTCTTATTTGCATGAAGAGTGCTTGGAGTGGGTTTTACACTGCGATGTAAAACCTGAAAACATATTCCTAGACTCTAATTATCAACCAAAGGTTGCAGATTTTGGCCTGTCCAAACTACAAAGCAGAGGAGAACCCAACAATCTGAGTTTCTCGAGGATGAGAGGAACCCGCGGATACATGGCTCCAGAGTGGGTATTTAATCTACCCATCACCTCCAAAGTGGATGTTTATAGCTACGGGATTGTTGTGTTGGAGATGGTGACCGGAAAAGATCCAGCCAAGGGTGTCCAGGACATAGACAGTGGAGAGCAGCCACAGCACAAAAGGCTTGTTTCGTGGGTGAGGGAAAAGAAGAATAGGGCGACTTTAACTGAGTCTTGGCTTGAAGAGATCATAGACCCAAGCTTAAAAGGCAAATATGACGTACGAAAGATGGAAACTCTAATTGGGGTTGCTCTGCAATGTGCAGAGGAAGAAAAAGATGCAAGACCCAGCATGAGAGAAGTCGTTGAGATGCTTTTGGCCCCAGAAAATTATCATTAGGGTAGCAATATATGGCACGACTCGTGAACTCTACCGGAACAAGACTCAGAATTAGCGGATTTGTGTTTGATATAAACGGGTTCAAGTTAAAACAGGTTGAACTATTAAGATATGATTAATAAAGGGGTCAATCCGTTTAACTGGAAATCAATATGCAATAAACAGTTTAAATTTTATTTCAAAATTACAATTTTGTTATTGTTGAATTGTAATATTGGTATTTTTCAATATGTTTATGTTGTTATATTGGACCTATGCTTGTATTTGTTGTTAAGTTGTAATAGTGGTTTTATTATTAGTTAAAATATGAAAAATATTGATATTTTTTGTTAGTAGGTAGTATTATTGTTTTTTTTAAAAGATTTTGTAGTTACTAGTAAAAGTAAGTTTTAACTTTTATTTATACAATTTAGTTCAACTCATTTACATTAAACAGGTTGAAATTAGTCACGTCATGTCGATTTTGATTAATTTAAAATTAATTATTATTCAGGTCAAAACAGTTGATAGGATATGACCCGTTATTTGAATAGGTACTATTAGTATTTGAAAATCTGACTCATTTAACTTTGCGGATCATATTCAGGTTGATCCATTTAATCGAATGTTTATGATTTGACATTATATAAACACGATCCACAAACACGAGTTGACACTCCTAAATTCACCAGTGATGGGAGGCATGTCATATACATGAATAAAGACTTGATTGATTTTCTGCTACTCAATACCTAGAACAAAAGAAACATAAAATTAGACCCTGAAAAAATATTGATATTCTTGGTTAGAGTTTATTAATCAAAATAATGACATTCAATACCCGTTTTTAATAAAATAAATGAGCTCTTTGACCTCCAACACTCTCAAGCAACATCAATCAATGGTTTTATTGTTTTTACTTCTCTCTAAATGCCTACGATAGATTTCTATCATTAGAAAAATAAATTAATCACCATTGATGTCCCTGACTCCAATCACTTATGGAGTCAATTCTTGCCATTGTGAAACACACATGAGATACAAAGGAATAAGCTAAGTTTTGTAGATATTGATGTTGCGCATATATTGTATGAAGTGCCACTTGTCGCACTCTATTCGAGTAATGCTAGGTCTAAATCTTAAATGCTCTAGCCTACCATAGGCCTTTTGTAAAACATTGAGCTTCACTAGAAAAAGTGATTTTTTTTTTTTTTTTAAAAAAGATAAAGCTACCCTACCGCTTTCGTCTGCTCATTCCAAATGACTGCCTAACATGGTGGCTGACGTAGCTCTTGATGTGGCATGCCATCAAGACAGAAAAGATTCAACCCCTTTCATGTGCTTAGTCAATTTGTGTGTGTGAACTGTGAAGACCGATCCCTTGCATGCACATTTTCCCCCCTCTTACAGCGCTGACTACCATTCTTGGCCCCATTTCCAACGACTTTTCATCCATAGAAATTCCACACAATATTGGGTTCGATAGCTTATCTATGTATAGCGCTTGGCTAGACTCTCATCTACAGCTTCTCTGTGTATTCATTCCGATGCGATTCAGTGGTGAGCGAAAGGTAAAAAAAAATTGAGCTTGGCTAGATTATGTACTCACTGACACTTTACTTTGTACGTGATTATGTATGTGATTCAATGTTCTTTTTCTTTATTTAGTTTTTTCATGGGAGATTATGGTTTAGTTTTTTCATGGTAGATTATGTACTCACCGACAGTTTTTTCTACATAAACCCACCTGGTATAGATCATGCTCTGTTCTTGAAACCCACCTATTGTTAATAAAAAATTGAACCATGTTGCGTGAAGTCTTTATAAATATATTCTTGATGCTGAATATAAAATTTCCCTCATAGCTTTAAGGACTGTTTTGAAAATATATTCTTTTTATTGGACAAGCTCAAGTAGTCTCCTATTCTTTTGGCTGGTGTTTTCTAGTGGAGAAGGAGTTAACGGGAAAGGGGCTGAAAAAGCATCCATTATTTCTAGTGGAATGAAACTGGTATCCATTTTTTTTCTGCTCAAACCCAACATCAGCCGCCAAACAAAATGTCCTCTATTTCAGTCCAGACACCAAGAACATATGAAGAATAAAGTCACTTGTTCGAAGCTCACCGTACGGCCAAATCTAGGTGGGGAACCTCTGCCATTGGGTGAGTAAATCCACTTCTTCAAAGCAGCTCTGCGCTACCAGATTTGGAGGAGGGAGCCGATGTTCAGTAATGGGAAGGCGACGACACAACAACAGGAGGGCGACTGGAGGGCAAGGAGAAGGCAAGGGTAGTCAAGCGTATATCAATGGATGAATCTCAAATTACATTCGTATTTCGTTCAACCCCTTTTTGTGTGTGTGTGTGTGTGTGTGTGTTTTTTTGTTAATATAGTGTGACGTGCCAAGACAAGTCAGGCGGTCATCTTCAAGCATACAAGCGGCACAGTAGCACCACTCTTTTTAAAATTTTCATGAAGGGGTTTATATTTTTCAAAACATCTGCTCAAGATTTGTATATTCAAAGCTTTTACAAATCTTTACTCTATTATTAATAACTTAATATAGTAAGCATATATCCAGTAACCGTGATGACTGAATCCACCATCCCTCCCTCATTTTGTTATCTTGAAGAGCTATAATTGGCACATAAAAATTAGATTTGACAACATCATCCTCTTTTTAGTATGTTCTCTTTATCGCTATAAAGAATGGCATATCAATAGATATGGCTAAATTAATTAAAATACATGTTCAAAATTAACCAGATCTTTCAACAAAATTTTCACATAACTTTAAATATAAAATCTATTGTTCTGAATTTGATAATACAAAAATTGACAGTTATTTCATCTAAGATTGTCTTGACTGGCAGATGGGGAATACAACTTATGTTGTTCATCAAGCTTCAAATTCCACTTCATCTTGTATATACCCTTTCACAAGGAACCGAAGGGAGATATATAGGAAGATAACTACCATACCGAAGAGCCTAGATCCATGGAGCAAGTGGCTTGGATATTTTTTTTTGAGAAAAACAATTAGCCTAAATTATAGCTAAAAAAACCCTACTTTTCTCCTTTTGTAAATAGTTGTTCTAATATGAGTCAAGATTTTTCTTTTTGTAACAACTAACAAGTATTTAGATTAATAGTCAAAGGATGCACGAGTTGAATGGCAGAGTAGGTATTTGAATGAACAAAAATTTCAATGCCCTTGTTGTTGACCCAAGAGGGTATGAGAATCTTGAATCAATAGAGAAAGATTGTAGGGACTTTATTGACAAAGCCAGACACTTAAGATTTGGTAAAGGAGGTGCTGAAATACTTGGTGACTATTTTGATAGAATGGCATAGTTGAATGATGATTTTGTATCTATTATGGATCTGGACGACGAGTTTAGGGTCAAAAAAGTGTTTTGGGTGTCATGCAGTTGAGCGTCTTATGAATACTTTGGAGATGTAATCACCGTTGATACAACATATCTAACAAATAGGTACGGTATGCCTTTTGATCGCTTTTTGGGTGTGAACCATCATCGACAATCTATACTACTAGGTGCTCATTTGATTCAAGCCAGGACACAACCACAACTACGTTTGTTTGATTGTTTCGAATATGGTTGAAGCGCACAAGTGGTCGAGCTCCTAAAGCGATAATAACAGATCAAGATTAGGCAATGAAAAGTGCAATTGCTATTGTATTTCTAGATACTCACCATGCATACTATCTTTGGCACATCATGCGAAAACTGCCAAAAAAATTGGGATCCCATCCCAATTCAATGCTGGGTTAAAGACTTATATTCAAAGTTGTCTTTATGGACCTATGGAAAATTTGAGGATAAATAAGGGGAACTACTTGATACATACAATCTTGCATCAACTGCATGGATTCAAGGGTTGTACAATGAGAGAGAGTTTTGGGTACTAGTTTATTTGAAAAATATATTTTGGGCTGGAATGAGCAGTACTATACAGAAGTTTGAAAGCGTGAATGCTTTTTTCAACGGGTTTGTAATTCTAGTACAACATTAAAGGGATTTGTGGATCAATTTAACAATGCACTAAACAAGGAGGTGGAGGGTGAAGCGATAGTTGATTTCAATTCATTCAGTTGCTCGATCCCATGCATATCTCAGTTTAGCATTGCAAAGCAATCCCAAGCTGTGTATACAAATGCAAAGTTCAAGGAGGTCCAATGAGAGGTGTTAGGGCTGATTTTATGTAATTTCACACTTGTTAGTACTAAAGGTGTAATTTCCAGTTTTGAAGTCTTGGATTAGATAAACATTGATGATTATATAAAAAATGTGAATTACTCAGTTTACTACAATGAAAATGAGTTCGAGGCAAAATGCACGTGTGCATTGTCTAAGATGAGGAGCTTCTCTGTAGGCATGCATTTGTTATATGTCATATGAAGAATATTAATTTGTTGCAGAAAAAATATATCCTGGATCGATGAATAAAGGACTTAAAGAGGAGATACACAATGGTCAAAAGTAGCAACGATGACTTGCAGGAAAATGAAGATGGACAGAATTATGAGGTTGTGGTGAAAAGATGTTTGAAATTAGAGACGTTTGTATCCCCAAATGAAGAACATTATAATAATACATTTTCACACCATTTAGATAAATTTGAGGATAAACGTGAAGGCTTAACATTTGAGTCAAAACTTTCTTCAACCAATTGTGACTACTAAAATTGTCGTGGACAAATGTAAGAAAATATTAGGCCCTCACATTGTATGGGGAAAATGGAGATCCCCAACGAAAATGAAGGATCCGATTGTAGAAAAGGTTGCAACTATGATAAAGAAAAAATAGATAATAACTTTTTTTTTTTTGCAATTATATATATTTTCTTGAACATATTTTTGTTCCTTTTTAATAGATATGTCTATTTTTTTATCCTAAAATTTAGACATGTAGGAAATTTATGATGATGAATCTCATTGAAGTGAGGCCCTCCTGCTATCTCAATTTGGTGATAGTGATCATGATTTTTTTTTATTGGAACTTAGTATAGTAATATCACACAACCAAGGCTATTAGGCAAAGAGGAGGCCATGTGAGGCTGTCATTTACCATTTCTTTATTTGTTTTCCAACTATGCATTTTTGGTTAATTGTTTTCAAGCAATTATTAATAGTCATTCAAATTTGGCTAGTTCAGCAATTATTAACTCTAGAAACTATTAATCTGCTTGTGTTATTTCAGAAATGTGACTATAAGGATCATGTGTAATTAAAGAAGTGAATACATATATACCAAGCACAAACATGTCATTCTCTGGAGAATTTGAGGTCATTCCAGAACCCAAAGCATATAAACCAAGCACAAAGATTTTATTTGGATATGAATGATTCCTTGAGAGTGATTGTTGAAATCTTCCCAGATTTTACAAGAAATTGTTATTGTGGAGTTTTTGTAAGCTTTGTTGTGATAATGTTACATTTTTCAATTCCTTGTGGCAATGTAATTTTTGAAGTGGGGCTATTTTTGTGGCAATGTATTTTTCAAACTATATGGATTGTTTTTGTGCTAATGTAATTTGTGGTAATGTAGTTTTCAAGCAAATGCAATTTTTGGTAAGCAAATGTAATTCCTATTATTAACAAAGTCTACTAACATTAAAGCGTTTCTCTCTATGACAGTGCCTATCATTACATCCGGTCTTTCCTCTATCTAGACCTATTAACCCTCACTATTCAAACTCAAAGCATACGTTGCTAACAAGTGTGCTGCTGGGGGTGTTAAAAAACCCCGACAAACAGGAAAACTAGTCCGGTTGTTCTGGTTTTGGACCGGTCCAGTTCCAGTTCCAATCATGTTGGGTCCGAACCGGTACTGTTTAATATATTTTATTTATTTATTTATTTTTAATATTATATATAATATAAAATATTATATATAATTTTTATATATAATATATATAATTATATAAATTATAATTATATATAAGATAATGTTATTATAATTTATAAAATAAAAGTTTAATCTTAAATATGAAAATTTAATTCATATGCTTTAAATATATAATATTATAAATATATATTACTTATTAATAACATTTTATCATAAGTGAGAACCAAAAAAGAAAGAAAATCACTTAAATATTATTACTAAATTTTGATGGCCTAATAAACTTAAAACTCTCAATATTTTTTTTGAAAAGTACATAATACATTAGTAGATAAATATAAATTATATATATTAGTATATAATTTATATTAATTCAATTTACATTTTATGACCTAATACTAAATATTAATAGTCTAATACTATATTTACTATTAGTATTATACTTTAAGTCTATGTATAAATTGGTATATAAATCAATATACTAAATAATCACATATAAAATAATGATATAGTAATACTAATACTAAATTACTATACTAATACTGTCAATATAGTCTATCAATAATATAGTTATAATAAACTAAACTCACTATAACAATTAACAAATATTAATATATAGTTCTTCTAATCACTATAATTAATACTAATATCTATATAGTATGTAAATACTATACTAAATAATCACATATAAAATAATCACTATAGTCTATCAATAATATAGTTATAATAAACTAAACTCACTATAACAATTAAATATTAACAAATACTAATATATAGTTATTATAATCACTATAATTATTACTAATATTTATAATGATACTAATAGTCTAATACAATATTACTATTGGTAATATACTTTAAGTCTATTTATAAATTAGTATATAGATCACCATACTAAATAATTACATATAAAATATTCACATATATACTAATACTAATATTCTAATATAGACTATAGTTATACTTATATTAATATAGTTATACTAAATCACCATAACTAATACTAATATATATATACTAATATTAATAGTCTAATATAGACTTATAGTATTAATACTAATAGTTTATTATATTCTTTAATTTATTATGTATAACTATATAGTCTATTAGTCTATTATATATATTAATACAATTTAAATTTTACCACCTCATACTAAATACTAATAATCTAATATTATATTACTATTAGTATTATACTTTAAGTCTATGTATAAATTAGTATATAAATCATTATACTAAATAATCAAATATAAAATAATGATATAGTAATACTAATACTAAATTACTATACTAATACTATCAATATAGTCTATCAATAATATTGTTATAATAAACTAAACTCACTATAACAATTAACAAATACTAATATATAGTTATTCTAATCACTATAATCAATACTAATATTTATAATGATACTAATAGTCTAATACAATATTACTATTGGTAATATATTTTAAGTCTATTTATAATATTAAAATAGTTATACTAAATCACTATAACTAATACTAATATATAGCTATATTAATAGTCTAATATTAATATTATTATATAGTCTAATATATTATATAGCTATAACTAATACTAATATATATATATATATATATACTAATACTAATAGTCTAATATAGACTTATAGTATTAATACTAATAGTCTATTATATAATATATTATTTAATGTATTATATATAACTATATAGTCTATTAGTATATAATATTTATACTAATACAGTAATACTAATATATATATTATATATATTTATATTCTTTAAAACTAATACTCTATTAAGTATTATCCGTGCTGCGTGCAAGTCTATAATATATAATAGTAATAATACGGTGCGTTTTGGAATTTGTTATTAGGACTTTAGCTTTTACTTTTACTTTTTGCTTTTTTCCTTTCCTTTGCTCGCTCAGTCCTCCTGTTGGGCCATCCAGACTCCCAGACCACTTTAGGCTTCAGCGAATCAGCACTACTTCTTCTTCCCTTCTTATCTTTTTCTTGCTCCTTGCTCCGTGACTCCGTGCGCTTTGCCTTTTCTCCTTCTTCTTTTCTTCTTCCACCGTTCCACGCACAGACCCACGATAATTTGTCTCAATTTTTTTTTTCATTTCACTTATTTAAGTTATTTGAAATTATTTTGAAACTTGATGAATAATTAGGGTTTTGTGAATCTGGTAGATGGTATAAGTATCTGTGTTATTAGGGTTGTTGAATCCGAATTTTAGAATTTTTGTGATTGTGTTATTAGGGTTGTTGAATCCTTAGTAGTAAGAATTTTCGTTATCCATTTCATTGATCGCAGATTCACAGGAATTTAAATACAATAAAACAATACTCATTACAATTTACAGGATCACATCCAGACCCACTACCATTTGCATTACTCAACAACCCACTAATTAACTGACAATAACAAATTGACTTAAGGATAAAACAGATTTTTTTAAATCAGTTTTTTTTTTTAAACAGAATCTTTTATAACAAATTTGTATTTTATTAAAACCGAAAAACATGACCAAACCAGACCGAAAATCGGTAAAATCGGAGTACCGGTTTAGGAGGAAAACCGGTACGTAATCGATTTTGAAAAATGCAAAACCGGTGCCTACCAGTTCGGTCCTAAATTTTGTCCAAAACGGGACCGAACTGGACCGGTTACACCCCTATGTTCTGCCATGTTACCTTCTCTTGGAATAAACTTGTGTTTTCTTCTTCTTCTTCTTCTTCTTCTTTTTTGATGAAGGAGGACGGATGTAACAGCTCGCTAGAAATTCAATGGTGGAATTTCTATAGACATTAAAAATCTCGTGAAAACCCCATAAGTTTTTACGAATCGGCTAATCGCATAAGCTCTAGTATGTCAACATAGTTAGTATTATCACTCATTATGGTGCCAGAAATACGATTTTATTTGTTTGAGGTAGTTAGAAATGTCAGATTACGTTATAGTTTACACCACTAGACTCAGTTGAATATTTAGGATTTTTCAGTACTAAGTTTATTATGCACTTTTTCGGAGTGAATAGTAACCTCGATAAGCGTACTAAGTGCAGTGTTTTCAAAATCACAGTGTGAAATGTCCAAATTAGGTTAGAGACGTTTTATTTGGACACTTGGCAAGATTTTAACCACACATAATGAATAGTATTAGATACTTGGCACAAAGAGAAACCATTAGATGGATTTGTGAAGGAAATCAATGTGTGAGATCATGCCACCTAAGCAAAACAGTTTTTTTTTCATCTGATCAACCAAATTGAGTTAGATCAAGAGGGTTTCAACCCTAGTAAAACCCTAAATGGTTGGAATCCATTTGAAACCCCAAAAACTTGGTTGAAACCGAAACCCTAAACGGTTTGCCCAATCCCTCGAGTTGGCATTCAAACCCGTTTTGATCCAATTTCTAGCATTGTGTTTCATCACTTGATTAAATCACTTTCACATTCTATTAATTTCTCAAATTCCTATTATGACATCTTTATCCAACATTTTAAACCTTAGAAATTTGATTGGGCCAAGAAAAATTGAATTTGGGCTTGATAGCATCTCAAACCCTAACCAAACCCCCNGAACGCCAATCTTGCAGAAGATATCGGTTTAAATTGTACAAGTGAACGTACCCTGCTACTAGAAAGAGTATACTTAAAAAACCGGATAAACGGGACCGTGAAATTCATGCTCTGGTTTGTATGTGGATTAGGAGGACTAGAAATTGTGGGTATCTTTTTGGTGTGGTGTATCTTCATTAGAACCCCCAAAAGTTCTACTGCAGACAAGCAAGGCTATCTTCTTGCCATCACTGGATTCAGAAAATTTACATATTCGGAGTTGAAGAAGGCCACAAAGGGTTTTACTGAAGAGATTGGAAGAGGTGCTGGAGGGATTGTGTACAGAGGGGTGTTGGCAGACAATCGAGTTGCAGCAATCAAGCAACTATACGAAGCCAACCAAGGAGAAGAAGTATTTCTAGCAGAAGTGAACATCATTGGTAGGCTTAACCACATGAATTTGATAGAAATGTGGGGTTACTGTGCCGAGGGAAAGCAGCGGCTTTTGGTTACCGAGTACATGGAACACGGTTCATTGGCAGACAACCTCTCTTCCAATTCACTTGACTGGAAGAAAAGGTTTGAAATTGCTTTGGGCACTGCAAAAGGCCTGTCTTATTTGCATGAAGAGTGCTTGGAGTGGGTTTTACACTGCGATGTAAAACCTGAAAACATATTCCTAGACTCTAATTATCAACCAAAGGTTGCAGATTTTGGCCTGTCCAAACTACAAAGCAGAGGAGAACCCAACAATCTGAGTTTCTCGAGGATGAGAGGAACCCGCGGATACATGGCTCCAGAGTGGGTATTTAATCTACCCATCACCTCCAAAGTGGATGTTTATAGCTACGGGATTGTTGTGTTGGAGATGGTGACCGGAAAAGATCCAGCCAAGGGTGTCCAGGACATAGACAGTGGAGAGCAGCCACAGCACAAAAGGCTTGTTTCGTGGGTGAGGGAAAAGAAGAATAGGGCGACTTTAACTGAGTCTTGGCTTGAAGAGATCATAGACCCAAGCTTAAAAGGCAAATATGACGTACGAAAGATGGAAACTCTAATTGGGGTTGCTCTGCAATGTGCAGAGGAAGAAAAAGATGCAAGACCCAGCATGAGAGAAGTCGTTGAGATGCTTTTGGCCCCAGAAAATTATCATTAGGGTAGCAATATATGGCACGACTCGTGAACTCTACCGGAACAAGACTCAGAATTAGCGGATTTGTGTTTGATATAAACGGGTTCAAGTTAAAACAGGTTGAACTATTAAGATATGATTAATAAAGGGGTCAATCCGTTTAACTGGAAATCAATATGCAATAAACAGTTTAAATTTTATTTCAAAATTACAATTTTGTTATTGTTGAATTGTAATATTGGTATTTTTCAATATGTTTATGTTGTTATATTGGACCTATGCTTGTATTTGTTGTTAAGTTGTAATAGTGGTTTTATTATTAGTTAAAATATGAAAAATATTGATATTTTTTGTTAGTAGGTAGTATTATTGTTTTTTTTAAAAGATTTTGTAGTTACTAGTAAAAGTAAGTTTTAACTTTTATTTATACAATTTAGTTCAACTCATTTACATTAAACAGGTTGAAATTAGTCACGTCATGTCGATTTTGATTAATTTAAAATTAATTATTATTCAGGTCAAAACAGTTGATAGGATATGACCCGTTATTTGAATAGGTACTATTAGTATTTGAAAATCTGACTCATTTAACTTTGCGGATCATATTCAGGTTGATCCATTTAATCGAATGTTTATGATTTGACATTATATAAACACGATCCACAAACACGAGTTGACACTCCTAAATTCACCAGTGATGGGAGGCATGTCATATACATGAATAAAGACTTGATTGATTTTCTGCTACTCAATACCTAGAACAAAAGAAACATAAAATTAGACCCTGAAAAAATATTGATATTCTTGGTTAGAGTTTATTAATCAAAATAATGACATTCAATACCCGTTTTTAATAAAATAAATGAGCTCTTTGACCTCCAACACTCTCAAGCAACATCAATCAATGGTTTTATTGTTTTTACTTCTCTCTAAATGCCTACGATAGATTTCTATCATTAGAAAAATAAATTAATCACCATTGATGTCCCTGACTCCAATCACTTATGGAGTCAATTCTTGCCATTGTGAAACACACATGAGATACAAAGGAATAAGCTAAGTTTTGTAGATATTGATGTTGCGCATATATTGTATGAAGTGCCACTTGTCGCACTCTATTCGAGTAATGCTAGGTCTAAATCTTAAATGCTCTAGCCTACCATAGGCCTTTTGTAAAACATTGAGCTTCACTAGAAAAAGTGATTTTTTTTTTTTTTTTAAAAAAGATAAAGCTACCCTACCGCTTTCGTCTGCTCATTCCAAATGACTGCCTAACATGGTGGCTGACGTAGCTCTTGATGTGGCATGCCATCAAGACAGAAAAGATTCAACCCCTTTCATGTGCTTAGTCAATT
Source organism: Carya cathayensis (assembly GCA_011037825.1). NCBI lineage: Eukaryota > Viridiplantae > Streptophyta > Magnoliopsida > Fagales > Juglandaceae > Carya > Carya cathayensis. Next base: position 1,312,110 of record QGSO01000297.1, on the reverse strand, counting down.
TGTGTGTGTGAACTGTGAAGACCGATCCCTTGCATGCACATTTTCCCCCCTCTTACAGCGCTGACTACCATTCTTGGCCCCATTTCCAACGACTTTTCATCCATAGAAATTCCACACAATATTGGGTTCGATAGCTTATCTATGTATAGCGCTTGGCTAGACTCTCATCTACAGCTTCTCTGTGTATTCATTCCGATGCGATTCAGTGGTGAGCGAAAGGTAAAAAAAAATTGAGCTTGGCTAGATTATGTACTCACTGACACTTTACTTTGTACGTGATTATGTATGTGATTCAATGTTCTTTTTCTTTATTTAGTTTTTTCATGGGAGATTATGGTTTAGTTTTTTCATGGTAGATTATGTACTCACCGACAGTTTTTTCTACATAAACCCACCTGGTATAGATCATGCTCTGTTCTTGAAACCCACCTATTGTTAATAAAAAATTGAACCATGTTGCGTGAAGTCTTTATAAATATATTCTTGATGCTGAATATAAAATTTCCCTCATAGCTTTAAGGACTGTTTTGAAAATATATTCTTTTTATTGGACAAGCTCAAGTAGTCTCCTATTCTTTTGGCTGGTGTTTTCTAGTGGAGAAGGAGTTAACGGGAAAGGGGCTGAAAAAGCATCCATTATTTCTAGTGGAATGAAACTGGTATCCATTTTTTTTCTGCTCAAACCCAACATCAGCCGCCAAACAAAATGTCCTCTATTTCAGTCCAGACACCAAGAACATATGAAGAATAAAGTCACTTGTTCGAAGCTCACCGTACGGCCAAATCTAGGTGGGGAACCTCTGCCATTGGGTGAGTAAATCCACTTCTTCAAAGCAGCTCTGCGCTACCAGATTTGGAGGAGGGAGCCGATGTTCAGTAATGGGAAGGCGACGACACAACAACAGGAGGGCGACTGGAGGGCAAGGAGAAGGCAAGGGTAGTCAAGCGTATATCAATGGATGAATCTCAAATTACATTCGTATTTCGTTCAACCCCTTTTTGTGTGTGTGTGTGTGTGTGTGTGTTTTTTTGTTAATATAGTGTGACGTGCCAAGACAAGTCAGGCGGTCATCTTCAAGCATACAAGCGGCACAGTAGCACCACTCTTTTTAAAATTTTCATGAAGGGGTTTATATTTTTCAAAACATCTGCTCAAGATTTGTATATTCAAAGCTTTTACAAATCTTTACTCTATTATTAATAACTTAATATAGTAAGCATATATCCAGTAACCGTGATGACTGAATCCACCATCCCTCCCTCATTTTGTTATCTTGAAGAGCTATAATTGGCACATAAAAATTAGATTTGACAACATCATCCTCTTTTTAGTATGTTCTCTTTATCGCTATAAAGAATGGCATATCAATAGATATGGCTAAATTAATTAAAATACATGTTCAAAATTAACCAGATCTTTCAACAAAATTTTCACATAACTTTAAATATAAAATCTATTGTTCTGAATTTGATAATACAAAAATTGACAGTTATTTCATCTAAGATTGTCTTGACTGGCAGATGGGGAATACAACTTATGTTGTTCATCAAGCTTCAAATTCCACTTCATCTTGTATATACCCTTTCACAAGGAACCGAAGGGAGATATATAGGAAGATAACTACCATACCGAAGAGCCTAGATCCATGGAGCAAGTGGCTTGGATATTTTTTTTTGAGAAAAACAATTAGCCTAAATTATAGCTAAAAAAACCCTACTTTTCTCCTTTTGTAAATAGTTGTTCTAATATGAGTCAAGATTTTTCTTTTTGTAACAACTAACAAGTATTTAGATTAATAGTCAAAGGATGCACGAGTTGAATGGCAGAGTAGGTATTTGAATGAACAAAAATTTCAATGCCCTTGTTGTTGACCCAAGAGGGTATGAGAATCTTGAATCAATAGAGAAAGATTGTAGGGACTTTATTGACAAAGCCAGACACTTAAGATTTGGTAAAGGAGGTGCTGAAATACTTGGTGACTATTTTGATAGAATGGCATAGTTGAATGATGATTTTGTATCTATTATGGATCTGGACGACGAGTTTAGGGTCAAAAAAGTGTTTTGGGTGTCATGCAGTTGAGCGTCTTATGAATACTTTGGAGATGTAATCACCGTTGATACAACATATCTAACAAATAGGTACGGTATGCCTTTTGATCGCTTTTTGGGTGTGAACCATCATCGACAATCTATACTACTAGGTGCTCATTTGATTCAAGCCAGGACACAACCACAACTACGTTTGTTTGATTGTTTCGAATATGGTTGAAGCGCACAAGTGGTCGAGCTCCTAAAGCGATAATAACAGATCAAGATTAGGCAATGAAAAGTGCAATTGCTATTGTATTTCTAGATACTCACCATGCATACTATCTTTGGCACATCATGCGAAAACTGCCAAAAAAATTGGGATCCCATCCCAATTCAATGCTGGGTTAAAGACTTATATTCAAAGTTGTCTTTATGGACCTATGGAAAATTTGAGGATAAATAAGGGGAACTACTTGATACATACAATCTTGCATCAACTGCATGGATTCAAGGGTTGTACAATGAGAGAGAGTTTTGGGTACTAGTTTATTTGAAAAATATATTTTGGGCTGGAATGAGCAGTACTATACAGAAGTTTGAAAGCGTGAATGCTTTTTTCAACGGGTTTGTAATTCTAGTACAACATTAAAGGGATTTGTGGATCAATTTAACAATGCACTAAACAAGGAGGTGGAGGGTGAAGCGATAGTTGATTTCAATTCATTCAGTTGCTCGATCCCATGCATATCTCAGTTTAGCATTGCAAAGCAATCCCAAGCTGTGTATACAAATGCAAAGTTCAAGGAGGTCCAATGAGAGGTGTTAGGGCTGATTTTATGTAATTTCACACTTGTTAGTACTAAAGGTGTAATTTCCAGTTTTGAAGTCTTGGATTAGATAAACATTGATGATTATATAAAAAATGTGAATTACTCAGTTTACTACAATGAAAATGAGTTCGAGGCAAAATGCACGTGTGCATTGTCTAAGATGAGGAGCTTCTCTGTAGGCATGCATTTGTTATATGTCATATGAAGAATATTAATTTGTTGCAGAAAAAATATATCCTGGATCGATGAATAAAGGACTTAAAGAGGAGATACACAATGGTCAAAAGTAGCAACGATGACTTGCAGGAAAATGAAGATGGACAGAATTATGAGGTTGTGGTGAAAAGATGTTTGAAATTAGAGACGTTTGTATCCCCAAATGAAGAACATTATAATAATACATTTTCACACCATTTAGATAAATTTGAGGATAAACGTGAAGGCTTAACATTTGAGTCAAAACTTTCTTCAACCAATTGTGACTACTAAAATTGTCGTGGACAAATGTAAGAAAATATTAGGCCCTCACATTGTATGGGGAAAATGGAGATCCCCAACGAAAATGAAGGATCCGATTGTAGAAAAGGTTGCAACTATGATAAAGAAAAAATAGATAATAACTTTTTTTTTTTTGCAATTATATATATTTTCTTGAACATATTTTTGTTCCTTTTTAATAGATATGTCTATTTTTTTATCCTAAAATTTAGACATGTAGGAAATTTATGATGATGAATCTCATTGAAGTGAGGCCCTCCTGCTATCTCAATTTGGTGATAGTGATCATGATTTTTTTTTATTGGAACTTAGTATAGTAATATCACACAACCAAGGCTATTAGGCAAAGAGGAGGCCATGTGAGGCTGTCATTTACCATTTCTTTATTTGTTTTCCAACTATGCATTTTTGGTTAATTGTTTTCAAGCAATTATTAATAGTCATTCAAATTTGGCTAGTTCAGCAATTATTAACTCTAGAAACTATTAATCTGCTTGTGTTATTTCAGAAATGTGACTATAAGGATCATGTGTAATTAAAGAAGTGAATACATATATACCAAGCACAAACATGTCATTCTCTGGAGAATTTGAGGTCATTCCAGAACCCAAAGCATATAAACCAAGCACAAAGATTTTATTTGGATATGAATGATTCCTTGAGAGTGATTGTTGAAATCTTCCCAGATTTTACAAGAAATTGTTATTGTGGAGTTTTTGTAAGCTTTGTTGTGATAATGTTACATTTTTCAATTCCTTGTGGCAATGTAATTTTTGAAGTGGGGCTATTTTTGTGGCAATGTATTTTTCAAACTATATGGATTGTTTTTGTGCTAATGTAATTTGTGGTAATGTAGTTTTCAAGCAAATGCAATTTTTGGTAAGCAAATGTAATTCCTATTATTAACAAAGTCTACTAACATTAAAGCGTTTCTCTCTATGACAGTGCCTATCATTACATCCGGTCTTTCCTCTATCTAGACCTATTAACCCTCACTATTCAAACTCAAAGCATACGTTGCTAACAAGTGTGCTGCTGGGGGTGTTAAAAAACCCCGACAAACAGGAAAACTAGTCCGGTTGTTCTGGTTTTGGACCGGTCCAGTTCCAGTTCCAATCATGTTGGGTCCGAACCGGTACTGTTTAATATATTTTATTTATTTATTTATTTTTAATATTATATATAATATAAAATATTATATATAATTTTTATATATAATATATATAATTATATAAATTATAATTATATATAAGATAATGTTATTATAATTTATAAAATAAAAGTTTAATCTTAAATATGAAAATTTAATTCATATGCTTTAAATATATAATATTATAAATATATATTATTATTAATAACATTTTATCATAAGTGAGAACCAAAAAAGAAAGAAAATCACTTAAATATTATTACTAAATTTTGATGGCCTAATAAACTTAAAACTCTCAATATTTTTTTTGAAAAGTACATAATACATTAGTAGATAAATATAAATTATATATATTAGTATATAATTTATATTAATACAATTTACATTTTATGACCTAATACTAAATACTAATAGTCTAATACTATATTTACTATTAGTATTATACTTTAAGTCTATGTATAAATTAGTATATAAATCATTATACTAAATAATCACATATAAAATAATGATATAGTAATACTAATACTAAATTACTATACTAATATGTCAATATAGTCTATCAATAATATAGTTATAATAAACTAAACTCACTATAACAATTAACAAATATTAATATATAGTTATTCTAATCACTATAATTAATACTAATATCTATATAGTATGTAAATCACTATACTAAATAATCACATATAAAATAATCACTATAGTCTATCAATAATATAGTTATAATAAACTAAACTCACTATAACAATTAAATATTAACAAATACTAATATATAGTTATTATAATCACTATAATTATTACTAATATTTATAATGATACTAATAGTCTAATACAATATTACTATTGGTAATATACTTTAAGTCTATTTATAAATTAGTATATAGATCACCATACTAAATAATTACATATAAAATATTCACATATATACTAATACTAATATTCTAATATAGACTATAGTTATACTTATATTAATATAGTTATACTAAATCACCATAACTAATACTAATATATATATACTAATATTAATAGTCTAATATAGACTTATAGTATTAATACTAATAGTTTATTATATTCTTTAATTTATTATGTATAACTATATAGTCTATTAGTCTATTATATATATTAATACAATTTAAATTTTAGACCTAATACTAAATACTAATAATCTAATACTATATTACTATTAGTATTATACTTTAAGTCTATGTATAAATTAGTATATAAATCATTATACTAAATAATCACATATAAAATAATGATATAGTAATACTAATACTAAATTACTATACTAATACTATCAATATAGTCTATCAATAATATTGTTATAATAAACTAAACTCACTATAACAATTAACAAATACTAATATATAGTTATTCTAATCACTATAATCAATACTAATATTTATAATGATACTAATAGTCTAATACAATATTACTATTGGTAATATATTTAAGTCTATTTATAATATAAATAGTTATACTAAATCACCATAACTAATACTAATATATAGCTATATTAATAGTCTAATATTAATACTATTATATAGTCTAATATATTATATAGCTATAACTAATACTAATATATATATATACACTAATACTAATAGTCTAATATAGACTTATAGTATTAATACTAATAGTCTATTATATAATATATTATTTAATGTATTATTATAACTATATAATCTATTAGTTATTATATATATATAATACAGTAATACTATTATATATATTTATATTCTTTAAAACTAATACTCTATTAAGTATTATATGTGCTGCGTGCAAGTCTATAATATATAATAATAATAATACGGTGGTTTTGGATTTTTATTAGGGCTTTAGCTTTTACTTTTACTTTTTTCTTTTTCTTTCCTTTGCTCGCTCAGTTCTCCTGTGGGCCATCCAGACTCCCAGACCACTTTAGGTTCAACGAATTAGCACTCATTCTTCTCCCTTCTTATCTTTTCTTGCTCCTTGCTTGTGAGTCTGTCTGTGCCTTTTCTTCTTCTTCTTTTCTTCTTCCACCGTTTCACGCACAAACCCAAGTAATTTGTCTCAATTTTTTTTTTCATTTCACTTATTTAAGTTATTTGAAATTATTTGAAACTTGATGAATAATTGGGTTTTGTGAATCTGGTAGATGTATAAGTATTTGTGTTTTAGGGTTTTGAATCGAAATTTAGAGATTTTTGTGATTGTGTTATAGGTTGTTAATCTTAGTAGTAGAATTTTCGTTATCCATTTCATTATCACGATTCACAGGAATTTAAATACAATAAAACAATACTCATTACAATTTACAGGATCACATCCAGACCCACTACCATTTGCATTACTCAACAACCCACTAATTAACTGACAATAACAAATTGACTTAAGGATAAAACAGATTTTTTTAAATCAGTTTTTTTTTTAAACAGAATCTTTTATAACAAATTTGTATTTTATTAAAACCGAAAAACATGACCAAACCAGACCGAAAATCGGTAAAATCGGAGTACCGGTTTAGGAGGAAAACCGGTACGTAATCGATTTTGAAAAATGCAAAACCGGTGCCTACCAGTTCGGTCCTAAATTTTGTCCAAAACGGGACCGAACTGGACCGGTTACACCCCTATGTTCTGCCATGTTACCTTCTCTTGGAATAAACTTGTGTTTTCTTCTTCTTCTTCTTCTTCTTCTTTTTTGTGAGGAGGAGGATGTAACAGCCGCTAGAAATTCAATGGTGGAATTTCTATAGACATTAAGAAATCTCGTGAAAACCCCATAAGTTTTTACGAATCGGCTAATCGCATAAGTTCTAGTCTGTCAACATAGTTAGTATTATCACTCATTATGGTGCCAGAAATGCGATTTTATTTGTTTGAGGTAGTTAGAAGTGTCAGATTACGTTATAGTTTACGCCACTAGACTCAGTTGAATATTTAGGATTTTTCAGTACTAAGTTTATTATGCACTTTTTCGGAGTGAATAGTAACCTCGATAAGCGTACTAAGTGCAGTGGTTTCAAAATCACAGTGTGAAATGTCCAAATTAGGTTAGAGAAGTTTTATTTGGACACTTGGCAAGATCTTAACCACACATAATGAATAGTATTAGATACTTGGCACAAAGAGAAACCATTAGATGGATTTGTGAAGGAAATCAATGTGTGAGATCATGCCACCTAAGCAAAACAGTTTTTTTTCATCTGATCAACCAAATTGAGTTAGATCAAGAGGGTTTCAACCCTAGTAAAACCCTAAATGGTTGGAATCCATTTGAAACCCCAAAAACTTGGTTGAAACCGAAACCCTAAACGGTTTCCCCAAACCCTAAAGTTGGCATTCAAACCCTTTTTGATCCAATTTCTAGCATTGTGTTTAATCACTTGATTAAATCACTTTCACATGCTATTAATTTCTCAAATTCCTATTATGACATCTTTATCCAACATTTTAAACCTTAGAAATTTGATTGGGCCAAGAAAAATTGGATTTGGGCTTGATAGCATCTCAAACCCTAACCAAACCCCCTTTAAACCCCAAATTGAAGCCCACTTGGTTGAGGCCCACTAAAGCCCACGAATTTTGGCCACCTTGGCAAAGCTTCTTGGAGAAGTTTCCACCCCCACTTGTCAGACCATTCATTGCATCAAGTTGCACTCAATAATATGGAGGAACCCACCCCATCAAGTCCCATGTCTCATAGCTCTTGTAGGTTGTCCTTTGCCCCCCACTATCCTCTACATTATGTCACATGTCTACACCTCCACTCAATGATCATTAAGGTCCAAATATTCCCCCTACAGAAGTCTTGAGTCGTGCAAGACACACTTATTTCACTTTAATCATTTCTTCACCCCTTCTTAGAGAGAAACCCAAAAGAGCTCTCTCGGGCAGATTTCTGGGTCTTTTTGCGTGGAGTTTTTGACCCTTTGTAAGTATTTTCACACATGACTCCTTCATAAAAGTTGTTCCTCTTTGAGTCTAGTTTCCGTAGATGTATTTTTCGATCATTCCATGGTCATTTGGTCGGTCAAAAGTATTTTTAACCATGGAAAGGTCATTCTGGGCGTGAATCTGGAGAGTTGTTATGTTTTGGAGTTTTTGACCAAGCTAATGGACATATCTTGGTCCGAAAATTTTATGGAGTGTTCTTAGAATGTGTTTAAGAGTTTTCATTGAGGTTTTGTTGCATGAATAAAGATTTTGATGATAGATTTTATTAGATCTAGAAACTGAAAACTGGAAGTGGCAAAACAGTTTTTATTTGGATAAAGTTTGAATATTTCGAGGTTTGATCTTACTCTAAAGGCTTTGATATTTTTATATGATGATCCTAAGTCTCTTATTTTCATGTTAGGATGTTATTTTGGAGATATTTAGTATTAGTTTCAAAGATATGATTTTTCTATGCAAGAGAATTTCGGTTAGGCCTAAGATTTGATGTTTTTAGGTTAGATCCATGTTTTATTGGGTTTTAGCCATGTGATTTTAATTTTGATGGTTGGATATTCTTTAGGACACTTTTTAAACCATGTGATACTTTAATTCAAAGATCTCACCTTCTTAAGCCTTTGATCAAGAGATTTATCAAAGCTAGTTAAGAAAAAGTTTCTGTTTTTGGACTAAGTGTAAAATCAAAAACTCCAAGTGTATTTTTGTGATTTTGGTGACTTTAGTTTGATGATTTAAAGCATGGTTTATCTGAGGATGATGTTATGAATATGTTAGAAGTAAGATTTGATTTTTTTTGGAATTCTTGGAGATGTTTTGATTTAAGGGCAAAGCTTGTGATTAGTGTTTTGATCTTTTTACAAAAAAGTTTGGTGTTGATTATTAGCTTTTTCTAAATGGATGTTTTAATTATGGTTTTAAACTTAGGATTGGAAGATGTTTGTTGCAAAATTTTGGTTTAAGCATGAGTTTTGAAGTTGGAAGGAATTGCAACAAAAATCAAGAGAAATGGCCTATGGATGTTTCGGCCATAGTGTGTTTTCCATAGTGATGTTTTGTTTTAAATTTTTCTGAGTTGATATTTGAGTTTAGAACAAAATTTACATGAGGAATGTAAATTTTGGAAATTTTTGGAGTTAGGATATGAAATCCTTAAGTTATGGGTAAAATGGTCGTTTTCCCACATGTAGAGGGTAAAATGATAATTTTACTCTAAGATAACTTGTTTCCATGTTTCTAATTGTTAGTAATTAAATTTCTAACTTTTAGAATGACCTTTTACAGTTTCTCGTATATCGCACTTTATTCTCGTAGAACGTGACAATCGAGGTAAGTTAGCCTCTAACTTACTATCAGTTTATTGTGTATGTGTGATGGGTAAGGGAACTACAATTTATGTATGTATGTTATCTATATGCCATGTCATGCTATGTCATTACATGTTTATCTGTTACGTATGATTTAATCTCTCATGAATATTTATCTGTTACACAATCTTTTCTGTCATACAATGCTGTATGTTATAAGTATGCCATGTTAAGTATGCCATATGATACATGTATGCCATGAAATGTTTATGATTAAATCATATTGTGTCATTTACAAGTATACGCCATGTTAGAAAAGTATATGATATTAAATAATATCTCATGCATTAAGAAAGATAAGACATGTTATGTTATGATAATACGTGGGGCCACAACAACTGTGGAGTACGTATTATATTTTATGTTACTTATAATACGTGGGGCCACAACAACTGTGGAGTACGTATTATATTTTATGTTACTTATAATGCGTGGGGCCACAACAACTGTGGAGTACGTATTATATTTTATGTTACTTATAATGCGTGGGGCCACAACAACTGTGGAGTACGTATTATATTTTATGTTACTTATAATGCGTGGGGCCACAACAACTGTGGAGTACGTATTATATTTTATGTTATGTGTATTCATGGGGCCACAACAACTGTGGAGCATGAAGTATGGGGCCACAACAACTGTGGAGCATACACTACGTGAGACACAGCAATTGTGACACGTAGAATACGTGGGGCCACAACAACTGTGGAGTACGTATTAACGCACGTTATTAATCAAGACAATTGAATAATATTCCAAGTTTATGTTAAGTCCAGTTTCAGATCAAATACATGATAAGTCAAGTTGCAGATCAAGTTCATGTTATGTTATGCTCACATACATGTTATGTTCATGTTCATGTTATGTTCCAAGTTCACGTTCATATTATGTTATGTTCACGTTCACATTATGTCTCAAGTTCACGTTTATGTCATGTTATGTTCAAGTTTATGTTATTTTCAAGTTCTTATTTATGTTATGCATGTTTACGTTCATGCTATATTTCAAGTCCATGTTATGTTTCACGTTCATGTTATGTTGTTTGTTCATGTTATGTTTTAAGCTTAAGTTCATGCCATGTTAAGTCAAGTTCAGTTCACGTTTAAGTTCTGGTTATGTCATGCTATATGTCAAGTTATGCTATGCTTATGTACGACTATACTTATGCATTTATGCTTTTACTGCCATGCATGCATCTTTAACCTGTGTGTGAGTTTTATGTTAACTTACTGAGATTTGTAATCAAATCTCACTGTGGTAGTCCCAACTACCATTCCCCCCGAATGGTAGATCTTGTTACAGGACCCGAAGAAGAATTAGAATCTGAGCAACTGAACAAGGTGGACTAGGCCACGGTGCGATGTTGATGATGGCATAGTATTTAACTTAGGTTACTACTTGTACTTTTGGAGTTGTATCTCAATTATTCTTTTGATCACAACCATTTTGGACTAGTGTGGTGATCACGGCTTTTTAGTATGCCTTTATGTATGAAATATGTTTCAAATATTTGAGATATTTTAGTTTGGTGCATAGTATTGCTAAAGAAAAAAAATTATTCGCTGCGAATATTGCATAATGCTAGATGCATGTTAGGAACATTGCATCTTATATGTCATGAACGGGGGCAGGTAACCTTGTGTTGCATGTCCCGACGCTTCAAATGTCCGTTCAATCCCAAGCGGAATTTGGGGGCGTCACAGGTGGTATCAGAGCAATACGTCTCTGGGTTGTAAATCCACATATCCTTAGGAAATGCACCAAATACTAGGCTTGAGATTTTAGTCTTCATTAGGCTTGAATTTCTTCGAGATCATGTGTAGAAAATCGATATAGTATTAGAGTTCACAAACACACATGATCAGTTAGCAGATATATTCACAAAACATTTACCAGAAGATAGATTATGTATAATTAGAAGAGAAATAGGTATGAAGCATGTTATGAATATCTCTTAAAACATAGACCAGAGTTCATAAAAATAGAGAGATTTTTTTAAATGCTTTTACATAAACTTGAGGTTCTTAGCCTCATGTTGGAGACGCTCATTCTCTTCATACAATATCATGTCATCCCTATCCATGGGAACTGGCAAGCGGAATGAAGAATCCAATAGAGATTTCAACTGTTTATTCTTCTGCCGAAGGATTCCTTCCCTTGTATGAGACTCTTGAACAATTTGTTGAAGTACAGCAATTTGTTCTTTAAGCCTTTCAACCTCATGGTTTTTGGCTTGTACCCACTGGGAAAAAGCAACAATAGAGGATGAGTAGCGAGTCCCAAGACTCACCAAGTCGTAGATAGCATCGGAGTCTGACTTATTAGCCATACTATTATTTTCTTGCTGCAACATGGCACCAATGGCAGCTGCAGAAAGGACAGGAGGTTGAGGTGCTGAATACCTCATGGTTGGATCTAGAGAAATGTTAGAAGAATGAGCCATTGAGAAAAGAAATGAAAACTTAAAGCGAGAATGTTGAAGGAATGCAGATGAGTTATAGAGATAAGAATAAGATTTGATGCAAATTGGATTAAGTTTAAGACTGATTTTATAGAGATAACATAAAGAAGAAGACAAACTATTATCTCTTCAAATCTTATTTAGTCAAAAGAAATACAAGATATGCTGGACACACATTGTCAAAAGTTTTCTTACTAAGCCAGCGAGATTAACAGTAGATTGTCCCTATTTTTCTAGGAAACGATGAACCTCTGCTGTTATCTGCTGATGTTGACCCTGTATCTGAATCCTTTCTCGTTCCAGCTCCTCTATTCGTGGTTGCAGATCATGAGCATACCAATCTGTAAATTTTTTCAACTCTTTGTTTTCTTGCTTTATCCTGTTATTCTCTCTATCCTTATTAACAAGCTTCCGTTGTAACTCAGATATTTGGATGTTAAGATGATCAATCTCACTTACCATCGCCATTAACCTCCGAGACATGATTGTAACAGAGGCAGCATATTGACTACTGAGCATTCTTGATTCTGTAATAATCTCAGAATCAGCCCTACTAGAAAAATGGTTCTCTGCTCCTATCATGGTATTGACGACCTCAGGAGAGAAGATTGATGGTTGATGCGTCAAGGGTTCCTGATTCAAGTCTGGAACATTAGTGGAAGAGAATTGCCCAGCCATTCTTTTGTTATGGAAAAACAAAACTAAGGTCAAGAAGCGATGTTTTTTTTTTCCGATGAGTGAAAATAATCCTTTTTCTTTATAGAAACTCAAAGCCTTCAATCACGGTTGTCAACAACATCAGGCGTTTGTTTAAATCTCCAGCCGCACTAAAATCGTAGAGTTAGGCCTCGAGGCTTTGCAGCACTTGTCGGGTCACGGGCGGCTCTTTTTTTCAACTATCTACAGTGTTTATTAATGCACCGTTTTCTTCAGTCCATTTACTTGCTGCCGATCCTTTTTAATGATGCCAAAACGGGAAGAAGTTTTATATTAGAAGTTTGGTAAGCAACATCTTCTTTTTAAGCGTGCTTTATGTTTGTACTTGCGCCGATTTCGAGGACGAAATCTTTTTTTAGGAGGGGAGGATGTAACAGCCCGCTAGAAATTCAATGGTGGAATTTCTATAGACATTAGAAATCTCGTGAAAACCCCATAAGTTTTTACGAATCGGCTAATCGCATAACTTCTAGTCTGTCAACATAATTAGTATTATCACTCATTATGGTGTCAGAAATACGATTTTATTTGTTTCAGGTAGTTAGAAGTGTCAGATTACGTTATAGTTTACGCCACTAGACTCAGTTGAATATTTAGGATTTTTCAGTACTAAGTTTATTATTCACTTTTTCGGAGTGAATAGTAACCTCGATAAGCATACTAAGTGCAGTGGTTTCAAAATCACAGTATGAAATATCCAAATTAGGTTAAAGAAGTTTTATTTGGACACTTGGCAAGATCTTAACCACACATAGTGAATAGTATTAGATACTTGGCACAAAGAGAAACCATTAGATGGATTTGTGAAGGAAATCAATGTGTGAGATCATGCCACCTAAGCAAAACAGTTTTTTTTCATCTGATCAACCAAATTGAGTTAGATCAAGAGGGTTTCATCCCTAGTAAAACCCTAAATGGTTGGAATCCATTTGAAACCCCAAAAACTTGGTTGAAACCGAAACCCTAAACGGTTTCCCCAAACCCTAAAGTTGGCATTCAAACCCTTTTTGATCCAATTTTTAGCATTGTATTTAATCACTTGATTAAATCACTTTCACATGCTATTAATTTCTCAAATTCATATTAATGACATCTTTATCCAACTTTTTAAACCTTAGAAATTTGATTGGGCCAAGAAAAATTAGATTTGGGCTTGATAGCATCTCAAACCCTAACCAAACCCCCTTTAAACCCCAAATTGAAACCCACTTGGTTCAGGCCCACTAAAGCCCACGAATTTTGGCCACCTTGGCAAAGCTTCTTGGAGAAGTTTCCACCCCCACTTGTCAGACCATTCATTGCATCAAGTTGCACTCAATAATATGGAGGAACCCACCCCATCAAGTCCCATGTCTCATAGCTCTTGTAGGTTGTCCTTTGCCCCCCACTATCCTCTACATTATGTCACATGTCTACACCTCCACTCAATGATCATTAAGGTCCAAATATTCCTCCTACAAAAGTCTTGAGTCGTGCAAGACACACTTACTTCACTTTAATCATTTCTTCACCCCATTCTTAGAGAGAAACCCAAAAGAGTTCACTCGGGCAGATTTCTGGGTCTTTTTGCGTGGAGTTTTTTGATTCCTTGTAAGTATTTTCACACGATGACTCCTTCCTAAAAGTTGTTCCTCTTTGAGTCTAGTTTCTGTAGAGATATTTTTCGGATCATTCCATGGTCATTTGGCAGTCAAAAGTATTTTTAATCATGGAAAGGTCATTCTGGGTATGAATCTGGAGAGTATGTTATGTTTTAGAGTTTTTGACCAAGCTAATGGACATATCTTGGTCCGAAAATTTTATGGAGTATTCTTAGATTGTGTTTAAGAGTTTTCATTGAGGTTTTGTTGCATGAATAAAACTTTTGATGATAGAGTTTATTAGATCTAGAAACTTGAAAACTGGAAGTGGCAAAACAGTTTTTATTTGGATAAAATTTGAATATTTCGATGTTTGATCTTACTCTAAAGGCTTTGATATTTTTATATGATGATCCTAAGTCTCTTATTTTCATGTTAGGATGTTATTTTGGAGATATTTAGTATTAGTTTCAAAGATATGATTTTTCTATGCAAGAGAATTTCGGTTAGGCCTAAGATTTGATGTTTTTAGGTTAGATCCATGTTTTATTGGGTTTTAGCCATGTGATTTTAATTTTGATGGTTGGATATTCTTTAGGACACGTTTTTAAACCATGTGATACTTTATTTCAAAGATCTCACCTTCTTAAGCCATTGATCAAGAGATTTATCAAAGCTAGTTAAGAAAAAGTTTCTGTTTTTGGACTAAGTGTAAAATCAAAAACTCCAAGTGTTATTTTTGTGATTTTGGTGACTTTAGTTTGATGATTTAAAGCATGGTTTATCTGAGGATGATGTTATGAATATGTTAGAAGTAAGATTAGATTTTTTGGAATTCTTGGAGATGTTTTGATTTAAGGACAAAGCTTGTGATTCTAGTGTTTTGATCTTTTTACAAAAAAGTTTGGTGTTGATTATTAGCTTTTTCTAAATGGATGTTTTAATTATGGTTTTAAACTTAGGATTGGAAGATGTTTGTTGCAAAATTTTGGTTTAAGCATGAGTTTTGAAGTTGGAAGGAATTGCAACAAAAATCAAGAGAAATGGCCTATGGATGTTTCGGCCATAGTGTGTTTTCCATAGTGATGTTTTGTTTTAAATTTTTCTGAGTTGATATTTGAGTTTAGAACAAAATTTACAGGAGGAATGTAAATTTTGGAAATTTTTGGAGTTAGGATATGAAATCCTTAAGTTATGGGTAAAATGGTCGTTTTTCCACATGTAGAGGGTAAAATGATAATTTTACTCTAAGATAACTTGTTTCCATGTTTCTAATTGTTAGTAATTAAATTTCTAACTTTTAGAATGACCTTTATAGTTTCTCGTATATCGCGCTTTATTCTCGTAGAACGTGACAATCGAAGTAAGTTAGCCTCTTACTATCAGTTTATTGTGTATGTGTGATGGGTAAGGGAACTACAATTTATGTATGTATGTTATCGTATATGCCATGTCATGCTATGTCATTACATGTTTATCTTTTACGTATGATTTAATCTCTCATGAATATTTATCTGTTACACAATCTTTTCTGTCATACTGTGATGCCCCCAAATCCCCACGTACCAACACGGGGAATTCAAGACGTCCGGATGGTGACAACCCGGGTCACCATCCTATCGACGAGTGCCAAGTGTGTGCAAGCGACGCATGTGCACAAGGAAATACGCAGCGGATAGCAAAGTCATAAAATTAAGTACCAGAATTTTTTTCTTAAATAAAATACAAAGTGATTCAAAGGTACATAATAAAATATCACAAGACATAAATATTGTTTCAAAACCAACTACAAACACAAACTTCACTCAGAACTCCGGTGGAGCCGCATCCTCGGGCTCAGCCTCCTCCTCCTCCTCGAACTCTGCACCAAAATCTACGTTACCAAAAATGGTGCCGCAGGTAAGTAAAATCCAAACACCACTAGATAAAAGCATATTAAACTCAAACAATATGCATGAATAAATGCCAATGCACAAAACTCACAAACCATATTTTTTCCACGCACGCCAAAAACCCATTTGGCTCAAATACATATCCTTTAAACAAACATCGCCGTTATCCCCGATAATGGCCCACACATACCATTTAAAACCACGCCTCGCCATTATCCCAGATAATGGCCCAAACCACCATTTTCCCAGAAAATGGCCCGTATCCGAAAACCATAAAAAAACCAACCGATTATGCATGCACCATGATCTGCCCTAGGGACCATCCGCACACTTTGGCTCTGTGCCACACCGCAGGTAACGTCTACGCGTGTGACACCTACACGAGTGATGCCCAGACTCGCGCCTCCGTCTCGCGCGTACCTGGCCAGGCCATCCTCTAGTCCCCGCCACTCTAAGGACCACGGAGTCGACACGACAGCGTTACCGTATCGTGCGATCCGGTCGTCGCCCGGCGACAACTCAGGGGATGTCACTCAGTATTATCCACTCCCGAGTGACCAGAGGAGCTCCACCGAGATAATAACCCATCCCGGCTTGGGCTCGTGATACGCACGCACCCGAAAATCCATTTACGCCAATAAAATGGGATTTTCTCAATTAAAATAAAATACACGTGCATGCTCCATGTAAATGCAAATTTCAATGCTCGACAAATACAATCAACCATAGCACAACAAATCAAGCAACTCCGTCCTCCATCTATCCGACCCCCGAACTCCTCGGACTCAGTCCGGAATCAGCAAACCAACCAAATAAATTATTGTAAGAGCAAAATATATTTAAATCTAAAAGTAGAGTTTGGAAAAATACTTACAATCTCAATGCACGACACAACCAACCAAGCATAAATCAACGAATCAGGCAACTCCGTCCTCCATCCACCCGACCCCCGAACTCCTCGGACTCAGTCCGGAATCAGCCAACCAACCAAATAAATTATTGTATGAGCAAAATATATTTAAATCTAAAAGTAGAGTTTGGAAAAATACTTACAATCTCAATGCACGACACAACCAACCAAGCATAAATCAACGAATCAGGCAACTCCGTCCTCCATCCACCCGACCCCCGAACTCCTCGGACTCAGTCCGGAATCAGCCAACCAACCAAATAAATTATTGTATGAGCAAAATATATTTAAATCTAAAAGTAGAGTTTGGAAAAATACTTACAATCTCAATGCACGACACAACCAACCAAGCATAAATCAACGAATCAGGCAACTCCGTCCTCCATCCACCCGACCCCCGAACTCCTCGGACTCAGTCCGGAATCAGCCAACCAACCAAATAAATTATTGTATGAGCAAAATATATTTAAATCTAAAAGTAGAGTTTGGAAAAATACTTACAGCGCTATACGGTATTTTTAGACGGTTCGGCGCGCAGCAAACGATGGGCGGAAAGCAACGTAACAGTGCAATGCATTGTAGCCGTGGGTCGCAAAATATCCACTTTTGAACGGGGACAAACCAAGACACCAAATTGATAGGGAATGGCCTTGAGATATTTATGAAGCTAAAGGAAGTGAGTTTTGGCCGTGGGTGGTGGTGGAAACGGCGGTCGAAGGCCAAGAAGGGGCTGATCGGAGTTGAGCTCGTACGAGCTGCTCCGGCAATGGATCGGGGCTGAAATTAGGTGGGTTAGGACGGCAAGAGGGAGGGGAAGAAGTGGTGAAAAGATGGTGGCCGGAGGTGGTGCGACGGCGCCGAAATCGGTGAAAAACCGAGTGGCTTAGATGCGCTTTTCCGGCCAAACGGCGACACGGTTGGGGGAGATCTTTGGTGGGGTGGTGCGCCGGAGGGAGGGGAAGATTTCTGGGTGGGTGGTGTAGGCCACGCCGCCGG
>QGSO01000297.1:1227041-1272427 GCA_011037825.1 Carya cathayensis | reverse complement strand
ACTATCATTTATTTTTCTCGCACTTGTAATTCCTCTATTTAGGTTAATGTCATTTATTTTCTTGCATCTTTAATTCCTATTATTTAAATTAATGTCATTTATTTTTCTTGTTCTTTTAAATTTCAGTCTATTAATTTCAGCAATTTTAATTTAGTTTCATGCATTTTCATTCCTTACTTTTCATCGCTGCATTCAAATCCGACAAACAAATCTAAAAACATGAATCTAGTCCATGACTAGTAAAATTTCCATCCATTGCACATACCATTTATTTTTTTTTTCTTTGTGAAGTTTTTCACAATTTTTCAACGAGTTTAAATTTTGAGTAAATTTTCCCTGAGGAGACGATCTAGGAATTTATTCCTTATTATTACACGACATCCTCCTGCACTTGGGATAGCATTAATGCTACTCATTTTTGAGTGAGTCATCTATGTATATAAATTTGGTTCATTTTGATTTTTTTCCTTTCAACATAGTAGCTGATATTGTTGTTCTTGGAGATGTATTTGTGTTCAAGGATATTGTTGATTTGTGGTTCACTTTGATTTTCTCTCTTTTCATTTTGGTTGCTAATATTGTTGTTATTTGAGATTTATTTGTGTTTATTAAGGATATATATTGTTGATTTGTGGTTCACTTTGATTTTCTCTCTTTTCATTCTGGTTGCTAATATTGTTGTTATTTGAGATTTATTTGTGTTTATTAAGGATATATATTGCTGATTTGTGGTTCACTTCAAGATTTATTGCTTGTTCTCTGTGTGTATAAATTTGGTTCATTTCGATTTTCTTTCTTTTCATTCTTGTTACTGATATTGTTGTTCTTTGAGATTTATTTGTTGTTCAAGATTTATTTTTTCAATTTTCACTAAGTTAAAACGAGCAAGATGTGAAGATAAACAAAAAAATTATTCTTATATATCTTTGAACTTTACTACCGGCTTTACATCCTAGTTGGTGTTTGCTTTACTATGGATGTAAACTTTACAATTGTTGGCTAGAACATAGGCTTGATGGGGAAAGAGGAAGATGTGTATACAAATGCAAAGATCAAGAAAGTTCAACGAGAGAGGTTATGAATGATTTTATGTAATTCCATACATGTTAGCAGTGACGATGTAATTTCCACATTTGCACTCTTGGATCAAATAAACATTGATGATCATTTGAAAAATGTGCAAAACTAAGTTTACAATAACAAAGATAAGTGTGATGTGAAATGTATGTGTGCATTGTTTGAGATGAGGGTCACTCTCTAGGCATGCATTTGTTATATGTCAAATGAAGAACATTAATTTGCAATGGGAAAAATATATCTTAGATCAATATATTAGTTCATGTGCACAAATACAATTTTAAAAACAAACAAAAAAGGGTCCTTCTACAAGGGGGTGCACCGATAAAAGGCATCGATGGTACATTTATGTTCTTTTTTGTTAATATTAGAAAAGGATCGTGCTACATCCATTGATGGTGTAGTTCACGAGATTCTCTCAATAAAGCAACTTGGTCTTTTCTTTTTAATTTTTCTTTCTATATTTTTAAATATTTAAAAACAATTGACAATATTATAAAAAAAATACTTTCTTAATCTCTATATAAAAATAAATAAATTGAAATCCACTGCATTAGAGATAATGATACCAGTTAAAGGAAATCGTGACAGATTCTGGAAGATCATCACAGCAGGTCAACATGCGAGATTTTTGGAATTATTTTTGTATAAAAATCTTCTTTTTATAGACTATTGTAATATGTACATATCCCTTACTCTAATCTTTCCCATTTTAGTTTTTCTACTACATCACTGCTCTTTGTATATATTGCAATGGATACATGAATGAAATTAATTTTAGTTCCAATTCATTGGTCATATTCTTTATGGTATCAAAGAAATTCCTTCTCTAACGAGACTGCTCTAATCCTAATTCTATGGCTTCCGCTAGCTCTAGTGTTCCTATGGTTACTACTCCACCCATTTCATCGACAAAACAACAACTTATTTCTATCAATGTGGCAACCAACTACCCTTGAAGCTCACCCCTACCAACTATCCTTCCTGGAGGGCTCAGTTTTTCACTCTTCTCATAGGATATGATCTTATGGGGTCTATTGACGGCATACTTTGCTGTCTGTCTCAAGGTGATCTTACTTCACCACCATCTACTGTTTATTTGTTGTGGTATAGGCAAGATAAACTCTTGCTTCATGCCATTTTTGCCTCAGTTTCTGAGTCAGTGATGCCTCTCATTGCATCTGTGAAGACATCACATTCCGCATGGGAACGACTTCGAAGCTTGTATGCCAACAGGCCTCAAACTCGTATTATGCAGCTTAAAGAGGATCTTACGCTGATCCAACGTGGTGACCGCCTTGTTAATGAATTTCTTCAATCTATGAAAGTTCTTGCATACGAACTTGCAGTGATTGATACACCCTTTTCTGAAGATGATATTACTCTCTATGTCTTGAATGGCCTCGAGTCAGACTTCAGGGAAATCATGGCGCCCATTCAAGCTAGAGAAAATTCACTCAACTTTGAAGAACTTCATGATTTATTGGTAGGTCATGAAAAACATCTCTTGTTAGTACACATCCATTAAAGTATATTTATGCGGATGATTGGGGTCTAGCATTTTTTTACCTCTGTTGATGGTTTCAAATACTATGTCATTTTCATTGATCATTTCACCAAGCACAACTAGTTCTTTCCCCTTTGCAAAAAATCGAACATAAGTTCAATCTTTACTCATCTCAAAACCATGCTGGAAAATACGTTTCAACATAAAATTAAAAATTTTTATTCGGATAATGAGGGTGAATTTCAAACATTATGTCCATACTTAACCAAAAATGGTATTGGTTTCTACACTTCCGCTCCTCACACTCCCCAACAAAATGGGACTAGTGAGTGTTGTCATCAGCACATTGTAGAAATAGGTCTAACTTTGCTACATCAGGCCTCTCTTCCCTTGTCTTATTGGTCTCATGCTTTTCAAATTGCAATTTACTTGATAAACAGATTGCCATCTCAAGTTCTTAAAAATAGATGCCCATTTGAAGTCCTCTTTAAGCGTCCACCAAACTATCTCAAATTAAGAACCTTTGGTTGTCAATGCTTTCCTTAGTTAAGACCATATAATGCCACCAAGGTTTACCCTCGCTCCCGTCCCTATCTCTTCATTGGGCACAGCACTTCCCAAAGTGCTTATTGTTGTCTAGATTTAGAATCCTCCAAAACTTATATATCTAGACATGTTGAGTTTGATGAGCATGTTTTTCCCTTTGCAATTACAGCTACTCATTCACCGATGCCACTGGTTTCATCCTCTCGTGCAGGACCACCTACTGAACTATTGCATCTGGTGCCCCCAGCTCGATCTCCACCATCTGGACAACTACCTCTGCAGAATGTTGATCATCCTGTCTCGGTCCAAACCCCATAGAGACTCTCACCCGAGCCATCTACAAAATCTTCCACAAACAATTTCCAAAAAAACCCAACACCCTCACCTCCTCCTTTACAGCCTTCCCAAACCCATCAAATGACCACACAGTCAATGCATAACATTTATAAACCAAAGCAGCTCTACCTCGTTACGAAGCACCCTCTCCCTCATCCTGTGAAGACCACATGTGTTACACAAGCCTTGAAAGATTCACAATGGCGTCAAGCAATATCAGATGAATTCACAGCTCTTGTGAAACATGTTACTTGGGAAATAGTGCCTAAAACAGCTACTCAAAATCTGGTAGGATGTAAGTGGGTTTTCCGTATCAAACGGAACTCGGATGGCAGTGTTGAGCGCTATAAGGCACGGTTAATGCCTAAGGGTTTTCATCAACGACCAGGCCTTGACTATACTGAAACATTTAGTCTCGTAGTCAAACCCATCACTGTGCATTCAATTCTCACTCTTGCAGTGAGTTATGGCTGGCCCTTATGGCACCTTGATGTTAATAATGCGTTACTCCATGAAACCTTGCAGGAAGACGTCTACATGGTTCAACCGCCTGGCTTTATTGATCCTAATTTCCTTTGCATGTCTGCAGGCTAAAGAAATCCATTTATGGTCTAAAGCAAGCTCCACAAGCATGGTACAAGGAGCTCCAACTTTATTTGCTGCAATTGGGATTCTTTAACTCTAAAGCGGATCCTTCTCTGTTCATTCTTCAGCAAGATTAAGTAACAATCTATTTCCTTGTCTATGTGGATGATTTGATCATCATTGGAAGTGATTCTGCTACTGTCAACAAGATCATCTGTCAACTTGGAGAAATATTTTCTCTTAAAGATCTCAGGCTTCTCCACTATTTTCTAGGTGTGGAAGTAATTTCTTGCAAGCATGGATTATTCCTCACATAGCACAAGTACATTCGTGATCTTCTTGTTAGAGCTAAAATGGAAGGTGAGAAAGAGGTTAAAACTCCCCTTGCTTCCAAAGACAACTTAGTGTTGAATGATGGTTCTCCACCAGTTGATGCTATTGAGTACAGAAGGGTCATTGGAGGCTTACAATATTTAGCACTTACATGACAGGATAGCTTTTCCAGTTAACAAACTTGCTCAGTTCATGCATCAGCCCACTACAATTCATTGGCAAGCAACAAAAAGGTTGCTACGTTATCTCAAGAATACTGTCAACCATGGCATACTCCTACACAGGACAACCAAGCTACAATTGCATGGTTACTCAGACACCGACTAGGCTAGGAACAAGATAGACAGCACCTCAACTTCAGCATACCTTATTTTTCTTGGTGCAACTCCTATATCCTAGTCCACTCACAAACAACGTGGTGTTGCACGATCCTCAACCGAAGCCAAATACATAGCATTAGCCACTGTAACATCAGAATTGGTTTGGATTTTGTCTCTGTTCAGTGAACTTGGCATTCCAATTCCTATGGCTCCTACACTTTTCTGTGACAATATTGGTGCCACTCAACTAAGTCTCAACCTTGTGTTTGACTCGTGCATGAAACATATAGCAATTGATCTACACTTTGTACGGGACTTAGTTGGTAAGGGAATTTTGCGTGTCTCGCAAGTCAGTACAGAGGATCAACTTGCTGACCTCCTAACAAAAAGCTTATCTCGTCAACATTTTCAACGGCTTTCAACCAAGATTGGTGTTGCTAATGGAACACAAATCTTGAGGGGGCATATTAGAAATAATGATACCAGTAAAAGGAAATCATGACAGATTCTAGAAGATCATCACAGCTGGTCAATATGCGAGATTTTAGGAATTATTTTTGTATAGAAATCTTCTATTTATAGACTATTGTAATCTGTACATATCCTTTACTTTAATCTTTCCCTTCTTAGTTTTTCTACTGCATCGCTACACTCTATATATATTGCAATGGATACATGAATGAAATTAATTTTAGTTCCAATTCATTGGTCATATTCTTTACAATGTCGAGATCGATCATCAGGGATGCATAGATTCATAAGAAAAGCAACAAAAATATACTATTGTCCCTTCAATTAAAAGAGAAACCTCCAAGAAATATATGGACCTGTTCAGCACAACTAATGGGCATGTGGCTCTAAGCACGTGCCAGTTCTTGCTTTCTTAACATTATTATTTCCACTAGAGCTATGCAAACCCTCCGCCTCCGACTCCGTCCTACCTCAGCTCCAATTTCGATTCGGATGAAATCGGTGGGTAAAAAAAATCGTACTCGGAGTCGGAGTTCAGAGTTAAACAAGATTCTATGCTGTTTACTCTGACTCTAATAGATATACTTAATATATTTAAAATTACAATGAGGGTTAGGATGCTCAATTGGCCTAATGATTATTTACGTTCTTATTAAACTCCATTAATGGAGTCGAGCTCCACGTGAACTTTTGAAGTTTTTTTAAAACTAATACAATATTAAAAAGTAAACCCATTAGTGGGTCCCCCCACATCAACTTTTGAAGCTTTTTGAACAAATGTTCCCCATACCCCACAAACAATTCTCTCTCTCATTTCTCTATCTATGTGCAGTGTCGATTCTCTCTATTTTTCTCATTTCTATGTCTATCGCAAACTCAAAAGCCTCTCAAATTCTCAATCTCTCCAGTGCAGTAGCCATGTCCGAGCAGCACCACTTTGAGTCCAAGCCCAGGCCCTGCAAAGTTTTCTTTTTTCTAACATTTCGATCTTCTCTCCCTCCCTCCCTCTCTCTCCCCTTTAATACATACATTATTTGTTTTCCTTTTTTTTTTCTTTTATAACATGCAATACATTTTCTATTTCAGCCTATAATTTTTTGCATGTTTTTTTTTTTTTTTAATTTTTGAATCCGTAAGTAAAATATAAACACTGAATCCTATATGCTGCTCCGAGTTGGGCTCTAAACTCCGTTCTTTGAGCTCCAACTTATGATTGGAGTCGAACTCCGACTACAATCAAAGTCAAATCGGTCCGATTTTGAATAAAATTTTGAATTGATCTGGTTTTACATTTTTAAAAATCGATTATGCATGGGTAACTCCCCTAAACCAATTCTTCCAATTTTACCAGTCTAGTTCACTCCAATTTTCCAGTTTTAATATACTATATTATATATTATATAATATACTTTAGTGATAATATATTGTAGTATATTATAATTGCATTATAGACTATAGTGATATATTATAGTATAATACAATATATAGTGATATAGTATTATTATAACTATTAATATGCACTATATAATATCAATATAAATATTAATACAATAACTATAGTGATATAAGATTTTTAAATTTAATATTATATTAATTAGTAATTTATCATATAATACAAAACTATTTTATATATAATTATATATTATATACAATATAAAAAATTTAAATATATATATAAACTGATATGGTTTTAGAAAAAGAAAAATTGTAACCGGACCGATTTTGACCGGTTCTAAGAAAAATAAAACCGGTACCAGGCCGAACCAAACTCAGTACCAGACCAAACTCATTGGTTTGGTCCGGTCTGGTTTACTAGTTCACCGATTTTTTTTTTACACTCCTCGGAGTCGGAGTCGGAGTCAGAGTCGGAGCACATTTTGGCCTCCAACTCTAGTCGGAATCGAAGGTTGGAGGTGGGCATTTCTACTCCATCGGAGTCGCAGCCCACTCCTAGTTTCCACCAACTGCACCATCATTATTGGTTGAGCCGTACATCCTCTAAGGATGTAGCACGAGACGGCTCCTAAGAAGACCAAAAAGGTTTTTTTATTTTATTTTTATTTTTCTTCGTTTATTTTTTTTTCTTATAAAATATATATTTTTTAAAAAAATTACAATATTATTAAAAAATACTTCCTTAATTATTAAGTAGAAAAAACAATTATTGTGACCCAATCGGGACACAACTCTCCGTAAGACTTGCATTTATGTTATTGGTTATATCTAGTGCTAGTGGTTCATATCCTCTTGACTATACTGCGAGGGAGCTGTGGAGACTCGTTTGATTGAAGTTTTGTCATACATCAACTAACCAAAACTTATATACATCTTACTATTATTTTATTTTTATTTTATAAAGTAGGATATGACATATTTATGATTATTAAATAATTATTTATTAGATATTTTTTTATAATTTAATAATAATAAATGTGTCACATCTTACTTAATAGGATAAAAATAAAATGAGAATAAATTGTATGGCATTACTCACAACTAAAAAGCTTTACCATGTTGTAGATAAATGTTTTTACATCTTCTATGTATTTTCTATTCTTTACATAATTTTTAATAATATTAAGTATAGTTGTAGAGTATAGAAGTTATATGTACACTTTTAAAAATATATATATATAATTTATTATTAAAAAGATAATTTTTTAATATAAGTAATATTATTTTTTTTTCAATAAGGCTGGTACATTTTAATACTATAAATAATATTAATTAATTAATTAGTATTCAAAAGTTCGTGTCCACCAACGGCGCTCCCATCACTTTTATGGTCTAATCTTATAGCCAAGTCGTCGTTTGTGAGCCATAAAGAGAAGAACTTAACTTTTCTTAAATATAGCAACCAGAGTTGAACGCCTACAATGTGCGGAGAAAACAAATCCGAAAACTCGTTGAACAAATGGTTTGGCCCGGTTTGTAATTGGTTCGGTTTGGTTTAGATTCTCAATCCCAATTTTCCTGTTTTAAAAACGGGTTGGACTTAAATCAGAATATAGATATTTTAAATATTTTTTATATTATATATGTGTTATATGTTTATTAACATAAAATTTTAATTTTATTGTTCATACCAATTAATCTATATATATATATATATATGAAGGATAAATATATTTTTTATATAATAAATTATAATATATATTCTTATTGATAAATAAATTTTTACATATTTGGTTTTTTTTTTTTTTTTGAGAAACTATTTGATCATATATACTTATATAAAAAGTCTAGAACCTATCTATAATATAGTTAAATATTTTACTTATACAAAAGTATAAACAAACTAATAGTTTAATATATGTAAACATCACAATATTATTACCATACATAATCAAGTAAGAAATAAATTAAATACTAGTATCATAACATGTAAATAAATGAGATATTACGAGCATTCCCAATAACTTCTCTATTTTACATCACCAAAATTCACTTTTCCTATTTTATATACTAACTTTTACAATATATCATATATCAGCTTATCTATTTTTTCTTCATATCATTTAAATATTATATTTTTTATTCTTTTGTATTCATTTTAAATATTTTTTAAAATGTTTACACATAAAAAGAAAATGGAAACTCACATGAGAAGGAAAGAGAAAGTAATTAAAAATGTTTACATTTGATGAATAGAATCCTCTACATGTAGAAAGATCACTGTAGCAAAATGTATAATATTTTTTAAATACAAAATTCAATAGAGTAGCATTTTAGGAATATTTTTTTATATTTTGAAGAAAAATATATTTTACAAGAATCATTGTGAGTGCTCGTAAGAGATGAAAGAAAAGAACAAGAAAAACCTGTTAAACTGAATCGAATCATATTCAAATTGAAAAAATTGAAAATTTTAATTTCGGTGATCCGTAACAATTCTTAAATTTGTAAAATTAATTTATATCGATTTGGTTTAAAATATATATAAAACCAGACCGAATCCAACCCAACCATTTAGACCGGTAACGCGTGGATTTGCTTCCCTTTCATTGCTTAGCCGACATGTGCAGGGCATTGACTTGCCTAGTTTCCCAAAAAGAGCAAGAAGAAAAGGGTAGAGGCCCTTCTCGCTTCCGCAATCCGCATGCCTTCTGCGTATTTTTCCTACGCCGCCTCTCCTTTTGAGCTTTCATTCCATCAAGTTCATGGGCACTCTGATCTTGTTCATCCTCTTCTCGGCATTGTTTGCTCCGGCGACATCCACAAATCGCACTTTTAGCTCTGGTTTGTCTCTCTCCAGCGAGAACCTGGAAGATGTTTTGACTTCGCCGAATGGAGTGTTCTCCGCGGGCTTTTACCCCGTCGGTGACAATGCTTATTGCTTTGCCATATGGTTCGCCTCCCTAACCTCGAGGAGTCAGGACCGCACCGTTGTCTGGATGGCCAACCGAGACCAACCGGTTAACGGAAGGAAATCGAAGCTCTCCCTGCTCAGAACTGGTAATCTTATCTTAACCGACGCCGGTGAGTTCACCGTCTGGCAGACAAACACTAATTCTCTCTCTTCTTTAGAATTACATCTTTACGATACTGGTAATCTTGTTCTACGAACTTTGGGAGGTACAAATTTGTGGGAAAGCTTCCACTTTCCCACAGACACCTTGCTTCCCCAGCAATTACTGATTAGAAATACAAAGCTTGTCTCCTCGAGAAGCCAGACCAACTATTCCTCTGGCTTCTACAAGCTTCTTTTCGATAATCATAACGTCCTCTGCCTTCTTTATGATGGGGCTGAGGTTTCCAGTATGTACTGGCCTCTACCATGGCTGAAGCGCGGACAAGATGACGGAAGGTTCGTGTACAACAGTAGTAGAATCGCAGTGCTTGATTCCTTCGGCTACTTTAGTTCTTCTGATAAATTTACATTTTCGTCAGCCGACTATGGGCAATTGCTCCATAGAAGATTGACACTTGATTACGAGGGTAATCTTCGGTTGTACAGTTGGGACGAGGAGGGCGAGATGTGGGTTGTTTCATGGCAGGCCTTTCAGGTACCTTGTATGATTCATGGTGTTTGTGGGGCTAACGGTATATGCAGCCATGTTCCTGGTATTGGCAGAAATTGCTCGTGCCTTCCAGGATATAAGATGATAAATCATACCGATTGGTCTCAAGGGTGCGAACCCGAATTTGATCTCTCTTTTGGAAAAAACAAGTTTGATTTTTTGCAGCTATCCCAGCTTGATTTCTATGGTTATGATTATAGTACCTACCCCAATTGTACACTTGATCAATGCAAGAACTTATGCTTGGAATTGGCCGAGTGCAAAGCATTCCAATACACCTTTCGCTCATATGATGGTTATTCAACTTGTTACCCCAAGATTCTATTGAGAAATGGACATTTGCCTTCTTTTGGTGGAAGCTTCTATCTGAGAGTGCCGAAAAATAATCACCTCTCCAACGCAAATCTTGTAGAAGAAGTTGGTTTAAATTGTTCAAGTGAAGGTGCCCTGCTACTGGAAAGAGCATACTCAAAAAGCCGGGTAAACGGGATAGTGAAATTCATGCTCTGGTTTGTATGTGGATTAGGAGGACTAGAAATTGTGGGCATCTTTTTGGTGTGGTTTCTCTTGCTTAGAACGCCCAAAAATTGTACTGCAGACAAGCAAGGCTATCTTCTTGCCATCACTGGATTCCGAAAATTTACATATTCAGAGTTGAAGAAGGCCACAAAGGGTTTTACTGAGGAGATTGGGAGAGGTGCAGGAGGGGTTGTTTACAAAGGGGTGTTGCCGGACAATCGAGTTGCAGCAATCAAGCAACTATACGAAGCTAACCAAGGAGAAGATGTATTTCTGGCAGAAGTGAGCATCATTGGTAGGCTTAACCACATGAACTTGATAGAAATGTGGGGTTATTGCGCCGAGGGAAAACACAGGCTTTTGGTGTCTGAGTACATGGAGCATGGTTCATTGGCAGACAACCTCTCTTCCAATGCACTTGACTGGAAGAAAATGTTTGAAATTGCTTTTGGCACTGCAAAAGGCCTGTCTTATTTGCATGAAGAGTGCTTGGAGTGGGTTTTACACTGCGATGTAAAACCTGAAAACATATTCCTAGACTCTAATTATCAACCAAAGGTGGCAGATTTTGGCCTGTCCAAACTACAAAGTAGAGTAGAAACCAAAAATTCAAGTTTCTCGAGGATGAGAGGAACCCGCGGATACATGGCTCCAGAGTGGTTATTCAATCTGCCCATCACTTCCAAAGTAGATGTTTATAGCTACGGGATTGTTGTGTTGGAGATGATGACTGGAAAAGATGCAGCAAAGGGTGTCCAAGCAATAGACAGTGGAGAGCAGCCACAGCACAAAAGGCTTGTTTCGTGGGTGAGGGAAAAGAAGAATAGGGCGGCGTCAATTGAGTCCTGGTTTGAAGAGATCATAGACCCAAGGTTGAAAGGTACATACGATATAGGAAAGATGGAAACTCTAATTGGGGTTGCTCTGCAATGTGCAGAGGAAGAAAAAGATGCAAGACCCAGCATGAGACAAGTAGTTGAGATGCTTTTAGCCCCAGAAAATGATCTCCAGTGATGGCAGGTATGTCATACATGAAGAAAGAGTAGATTGATTTTCTGCTACCCAGAATAAAAAGAACAAGAAAATTAGACCCAAAAAGATGATTGATTTTCTGTTGTTGTAATTATGATATCCTTGCTTAGAGTTCATTAATAAAAATAATGATGTTTAATACTCGTTTTTAAGAAAATAAATTAGCTCTTTGAACTTCAATACTCTCAAGCAACAGCAATCAATGGTTTTGTTGTTTTTTCTTCTCTCGAAATGCCTACGATTATGAAATACACATGAGATACCGAGGGAATAAGAAAGTGCGTACGCCACCGTTTGTTCTGTAGTTAAGAAAATAAAGTGATGGCCATCATGGTTGTCAACTACACACCCCCCCCCTCTCTCTCTTCTCTCTCTCTGTTNCCCCCACCAAAAAAAACAAAAAGAAAAAAAAATTTAGTTGATTTTTTTTTTTTTATCTCGGGAAATTTCGTTTTATTTCTTAAGTTTTTTCCTTTTTATTTTTCTTAACCATTTATTTTTTAATCCCCAAAAAAGAATTTAAAATTTTAAAAATTTTAAAAAATTTAAAAAAAAAATACCTAGAAGGCTAATACGAACTGCTAGTGGTGTGAACCATGAAGGATTCATAAAAGCCATAAACAAAATCTGGTCTATTGTGCATTCAGATGTTGTGAACTGCCCATAATTCACACCCACGAAGCTGAATGCAATGCTATTATGGATAGTAAGAGATGGCTGAGAACGATTTCAATCTTATAGATTTTTTTATTTTATTTTAGGGGCCGATAGTGGGAAACAAAAAGACAAATTAAACAGATCCAACAGCTACTCGAGTCAAGTTATGGGACAACATTCAATACTAAATAAATGTTATGGAGCTCAATTCATTTTTCCATAATTCTCACATTAGGTCCTAGAGTTTTGTCAAAAACCTTCAGAGATCTCTATTCGACTGATAGCATGGGTCTTATCTTAATTCAAATAGAAATCACAGCCAAACTCAATATATATCATATGCCTTCACTAATAAACCAAGTCCCAAACATCAAATGTCTATTATTTTCTACTAGAAAGAGAGAAAAAATAGAAATGAAATTTCTATAAATTACACTCATTCTATTTTTCTTTCACTATTATGCGATGAAAGATAATCCAATAGTGATAAAATCATAGAAGTGTCAAACTTTATATAATGAAAAAATCTAAAACCAAGCACCCTTTGCGCAAGAAACTTAGCTGGCCGCCACATAAAAAATAAAACGGTGCGTAGAGAAATGAAAGACTAGTAGACGGGAGGAATGGAAAGAAGCCAAAAAAGGGAATCATTTTCTCTTCTCCAAGTCTCCTCTTCTCTTCTCCAAGTATTTTGAATCCTAACCCTAGCCAAAACCAACCAAATCCTGCCAGCTCCATTCCCCCATAGCAACAAGCCATCCACTTCTTTGATCTCCCTTCCCTTCCCTTTCCCCTTCCCATTTCCCGTTGCTGTCGGTAGAGTTTCCCTTCCCCGTCGGTATGGTGGTTCCCTCTCAACCCACCCTTGAACTCCCTTTCTCTCACCTTGACCTTGGATTTGTCGCCTCTACTTTGCATCCCATAAGCCCTAATTTTCTCTCATGCTTTCTCCCCAATATTTCAGCCTGACATGGTTAAACATGAGACTGTACACTTTCTTGAGTCTCAATTACTAGTTGACCAAACAGGATTTCACTAAACTCCAAAATTAGATGGGAAAGGCAATACAAGAAAGCTAAAAATGAGATAATATTGATGGGATACTTGGGGCATGAGAGACACAACTATGGTCCCCTACCCTCTTAAACTATGTTATCAAATCTAAAACTCAAAAGCCTTACCACAAAGCATTTCCATGCTCAAGAGACACCTCATTGCTTTCCTTTTCCAAGTTGTAATCTGGTCAATATCTTCCAACATGTTAACATAGAAGTCCAAATACAATGATTTATAATCCAATAAATAATAATAATAATAATTAAAAAAATATATAGTAAACAAGCTCACCTTGCTGCAAGCACAATAACTTTCATTTGCCTTTAGCATCAATTCATAGACAAAAAAATCTAGTCCAATGAATGCAGTAACCCATTTTACCATAAATCTAGTCTTGCAAAAAATCCATTTTGCAATATATATATAGACAATAAATCTAGTATGAATGCAACAACCCAGTGGGGAAAAAGTATTTGGATGTTAAATAAGACTTAACAAATCAACCACATTGTGCAAATCCATATGATAATTAATTCAGATCGGAAGAATAGGATCATAACCAAATTCAAGGAGAAATTAACCCATGTGGTTTAAAAAAAATTTTGCCTCCATTTAAAGTAATTTCACATTTACAGCCGTAATCTTGTGTAGAAAATTATTTGAATGACGATGCTACAGTGGGGGAAAACCTCTTACTTGCAAGAACTGCTAGATTCAACATCGAGAAGTGGGGAGCTTCTAGCCGAGGTGACAACGAACCTCAGCAAGCCTATAAAGGGGAGAGAGAGAGACATGGAGGAACCTATAAGAAGGGGTGGAGAGAGAGAGAGAGAGAGAGAGAGAGAGAGAGACGAATGATAAAATGATCTATTCAACGGTTGTTCATGTTTTTCTTTAATTAATTTCTCTTCGACAGCCTGTTTGTTTCATTTACTTTTTTTTAAAAGTCCCACCACGTCAATGGGGTGCACAAGTTTGTGCACGAAATAGATTATATATAGTAGTACTTTTACATAATATGTAGAATGAAAGTGTAGTTCATATTTAGAATTTCTTAATATATACTATAACATAATAAGCATATATCCAACAACCGTGATGAGTGAATCCACCATCCCTCCCTCCTTTTGCTATGTTAAAGACCTATAATTGGCACATAAAAATTAGAACTGACGACATCATGTTCTCCATTTAGTATGCTCTTTTTATCACTATAAAGAATGACATATCAATAAATATGGCTAAATTAATTAAAATTCCTATTTCAAACCAAGTCATTGCACAAAATTTCACCAAAACTATAAACATAAAATCTATTGATCATCTGAATCTGATAATACAAAAATTGACAGTTATTTGATTTAAGATTGTCTCGATTGATGGGTGGCGAATGCAATTTATTTTGATCATCAAGCTTTGAATCCCACTTCATCTTCTATATATCCTTTCACAAGGAACTCAAGGAAGATATATATAGGTAGACCATACTAGAGAGCCTAGATCAATGCAGCAAGTGGATTAGATATTTCAATTAAAAAAAATTAACTTAAATTATAGCTAAAATACTCACTCTTCTATTTTTGTAAAGAGTTTTTCAGCTTTGAGTCCCCCCCACCCCACATCATCTACATGGATAGCCAAGTATGATTTTTGTTTTAAATAAACAACAAAATTTCCCTACTCCGTCTTGAAACAAACCAGAGTAGCTCAAGCTTATCTTTTCCTCGAGACCAAATTTGTCGCCCTGACCTGCCCAGACCATATCACCTCACCTTTTTGCCCGAGACATCAAGACTAGATCTCCCTTTTGTCTCCATTCTAGTTGACCTAGATAGCCTAAGAAGAACATATTTGGCATGGTATTCTTTTCTTCAACTAAGTGTGTTTGAGAGAGAGAGAGAGAGAGAGAGAACATAGGATGCCTTTTGTTATTTTGTTCGCATATAAATTTGGTTCATTACTACATTTTTTTTTTCTTTTCATTCTAGTTGTTGATGTTGTTCTTTGAGATTTATTTGTTGTTCAAGGATATTGCTGTTTATTGGTTCACTTCAAGATTTATTTGTTGTTATGTGTGCATATAAATTTGGTTCATTTTAATTTTTTTTTTCTTTTCATTCTAGTTGCCGATATTTTTGTTCTTTGAGATTTATTTGTTATTCAAGGTTATTATTGATTTGTTTGCTTTTGATTTGTGGTTCACTTCAAGATTTATTTGTTGTTCTAAGTGTATATAAATTTCGTTCATTTCAAATTTTTTTTCCTTTTCATTCTAGTTGTTGATATTGTTGTTCTTTAAGATTTATTTGTTATTCAAGATTTATTTTTTCCACTTTCACAAATTTCAAACAGGCAATACGTGAAGATTAAAAAAAAAACAATTATATATTCTCTATATATCTTTGGACTTTACTGGAAGCTTTACATCACAACTAGTGTTTGTTTCATTATGGATGTAAACTTTAGAATTGTTGACTAGAAGACATGTTTGATGGGGGAAAGAGGAAGATGGAAAGCCATCCAAGCCTTATATGTCAATGTCATCGCCGCAATACGACACTTGTTCCCTTTTATACATACAATTTTGGATCTAATGCATGGCTTCAGGGGTCTTACAATGAAAGGGAATATTTGGGTACCAAGTTACTTGAAAAATGCATTTTGGGTTGGAAGGAGCACTACACTAGTATGAAAGTGTGAGTTCTTTTTTTGACAAGTTTGTGCATTTTGGTACAAAGTTAAAAGAATTTGTTAATCAATTTGACAATGTACTGAGAAAAAATGTGGAGGTCGAAGCAAGAGCTGATTTCAATTCATTCAATTGCACAATCCCATGCATATCCCCATTTAGGAATGAAAAGTAATTCCAAGCTATGTATACAAATGCAAAGTTCAAGGAGGTCCAATGAGAAGTGTTAGGGATGGTTTTATGTAATTTCACACTTGTTAACACGGAATGTGCAATTTCCACTTTTGAAGTCATGGATAAGATAAATATTGACGACCATGTGAAAAATGTGCAATACTCAGTTTACTATAATGAAGATGAGTGCGATATAAAATGCACGTGTGGGCTGTCTGAGATGAGGCATTCTCTATAGGCATGCATTTGTTATATGTTATATGAAGAACATTAATTTGTTCTGGCAAAAATATATCTTGGATCAATGGAAAGAGAAGTTAAAGAGGAGATAACACTCGTCAAAAGTAGTTACAAAGACTTGTGGGACAATGAAGATGCACATAGGTATGCGGTTATGGTGAGAAAATGTCTAAAATTAGAGACACGGTGTATCCCTATGTGATGGGCATTATAATGTATTTTTACACCATTTAGATGAATTTGGGGATAAATGTGAATGCTTAACATTTGAGTTAAAACCCTCTTCAACAAATGTGACTGTTAAAATTATCGCGAACAAAGGTAAAAAAATATTAAGCTCTCAAGTTTTTCAGGAAAAGGGAGACTACAAACGAAAAGGAAGGTTCCAGCTATAGAAAATTTCACAACCAAGAAAAAGAAGAAAAATGTAATAACTTTTTTTGTTTTGCAATTGTATATATATTTTCTTTGAACATCATTTTTTTTCCTTTGTAATAGATGTGTCTATTTTTTTATTCTAAAATTTAAACTCGTAGGAAAATCTTTGATGATGAGTCTCATTCATGTGAGTTCTTCTAGCTTGCTATCTAAACTTGGTGATAGTGATCATGATTTTGTTGTTGGAACCCATTATAGTAATGTGACAACCAAAACTAAGAATTTGTACGATTTTCTAATTTCTAGTTGTCAATATTGTCGTTCTTAAATATTTATTTGTTGACCAAGGATATTGCTGATTTGTTTATTGCTATTTTTGGTTTAGTTAAAGATTTATTTATTGTTTTGTCTGCATATACATTTAGTTCATTTCGATTTTTCTTCTTTTCTTTCTAGTTGATGATATTGTTGTTCTTTGAGATTTATTTGTTGGTCAAAGATATTGCTAATTTGTTTGTTGTTGATTTGTGGTTCACTTTAAGATGTCTTTGTTTTTTTGTGTGCATATAAATTTCATTCATTTCAATTTTTCTTCTTTTCATTATGGTTACTGATATTGTTGTTCTCTAAGATTTATTTGTTGTTCAAGAATATTGTTGATTTGTTTGTCAATGATTTGTGGTTCACTTCACGATTTATTTGTTTTTATGTGTGTATATAAATTTGATTCATTTCAATTTTTTTCCTTTCATTCTAGTCGCTGATATTGTTGTTTTTTGAGATGTATTTGTGTTCTAGGATATTGTTGATTTGTGGTTCACTTCAAGATTAATTTATTGTTCTGTGTGTATATAAATTTGGTTCACTTTGATTTTCTTTCTTTTCATTTTGGTTGTTGATATTGTTGTTTTTTGAGATTTATTTGTGTTCATTAAGGATATTGCTGATTTGTGGCTCATTTCAAGATTTATTAGTTGTTCTTTGCGTATAAATTTGGATCATTTCGATTTTCTTTCTTTTCATTCTGATTGTTGATATTCTCGTTCTTTGAGATTTATTTGTTATTAAAGATTTATTTTTTTAGTTTTCACTTAGTACAAATGAGCAAAATGTAAAGATAAAAAAAATAAAAATAAAAAACAATTATTCTAATATATCTTTGAACTCTATTGCTAGCTTTACATCCCAGTTGGTGTTTGCTCCACTATGGATGTAAACTTTACAATTGTTGGTTGGAACACAGGCTTGATGGGGAAAAAGGAAGATGTGTATATAAATGCAAAGTTCAATGAGGTCCAACGAGAGAGGTTATGAATGATTTTATGTAATTCCATACATGTTAGTAGTGACGATGTAATTTCCACATTTTTACTCTTGGATCAAATAAACATTGATGATCATTTGAAAAATGTGAAATATTAAGTTTACTATAACGAAGATGAGTGCGATGTGAAATGCACGTGTGATTTGTTGGAGATGAGGGTCACTTTTTGTGGGCATGCATTTGTTACAAGTCATATGAAGCACATTAACTTGCTTTGGGAAAAATATATTTTAGATCGACGGAGAAAGGAAATGAAGAGGAGATACACACTAGTCAATAGTAGCTATGATGTCTTCCAAGCAATGAAGATGCACTGAAGTATAAGGTTACAGTAAAATATGTTTGAAATTAGCAACACGTGTATCCCCAAGTGATGAGCATTATAATGCATTTTTATGCCATTTAAATAAATTTGAGGATAAATGTGAAGGCCTAACATTTGAATCAAAACCCTCTTCAACCAGGTGACTAGTCTACTAAAAATGTCATGGATAAATGAAATGATCCAAATTTGGCAATTTCAACCATTATTAACTCTAAAAACTATTGATCTACTTGTGCTCTTTCATGAATGTGACTATAAGGATCCTGTGTAACTAAAGAATTGAATACAGGTAAACCAAGCACAAATGAGAGGCGCTACAAGCCGAATGAGTGTTAATAGAGAATTTACACCAATCTAATAAATTTGTGACGCTTATATCTTTTAACAAATGAAAAATAAAATTGAGTACAGGTAAACAAATACCATACATTGCAGAATCTCTCTCCTCTAGCCGAAATGTCTTACTTTTGCCACTCTTTCTCTCTCTCTCACTTTCTCTCCCCCTCAGTTGCTCTCCATCTCTCTCTCCCTGCCCCCATCGTAGTCAATTCTCTCTCAAGCCAAAACTCTCTTTCTCACCTGTCAGTCTTATTGCGCTAATCATGTGGTGGTTGTGGCAGTTCTACTGATGATAATGGTGTTTCCTTTGAGTCTGCAGGAACTGGAAGATTCAACATGCGAGATCTCATGTAACTCCCAAAGATTTGCCATTGGAGAAGCCCTTCAAGCAGAATTTACACTTATGCTTCTCCATCACAAACCCAACAACAACAACAAAAAATAGAGAGAGAGAGAGAGAGAGAGAGAGAGAGAGAGAGAGAAATCAAAGCCCAAAGCCCCCCAACAAAAAAAAAGGAAGCAGTGCGTATGAGAGAGAGACTGACAAATATAAAGGAGAGCTAAGGGGGATTAAAGGAAAAAGAGAGAAAATGCTGAGAGGGAGACCGAAAGAGAGAGAAATTATTTCCTCAAATTGGTTCTACTGTAAATAACATAGATTTCGTATGTGTCCCATTTTTACTGGACAATGTAAAATAGAACCACACACCCGTCCAGTTTAAAGTTTTTCTCAGTACAAATATGTCATTCTATGGAGAATCTGACGCCATTTATGAATGTGAGGCATAGAAACCAAGCACAAAAATGTTATTTTGATCTGAATGATTCGTTGAGAGTGATTGTTGAAATCTTCTCAAATGTTTTCCTAAAATTATTATTGTGGAGTTTTTGTAGTTTGTTTTCCTGAAATTAAAATTATTTCATATATGATATATAATTATATATAAAAATTATATTTATATATAAAATATTTTATTATTTATATAATATTAAAATTTTAATTCATATATATATATATATTTTAAAACTAGTCTGGACCTGAAAAGCACGTAACCAAAACCAGATTGCGTCTGGCCAATTTTTACAATATAGGAACTAGTTTCAAACCGGAACCATTATTCTAGTTTTTCGATTTAAACTTTCACCCCTAATTTCCACCAAGTGCACCATAATTATTGGTTATATTTAGTGCTCTTAACTACATTTCCTTCTTAACAAGGAGGGAGGGAGTTGTGGGACCGATT
Organism: Carya cathayensis; assembly: GCA_011037825.1. Taxonomy (NCBI): domain Eukaryota; kingdom Viridiplantae; phylum Streptophyta; class Magnoliopsida; order Fagales; family Juglandaceae; genus Carya; species Carya cathayensis. The sequence goes on along the minus strand of QGSO01000297.1, from coordinate 1,252,254 downwards.
TGATTGAAGTTTTGTCATACAACAATTAACAAAAGAATTTATAAACTACACTATTATTTTATTTTTATCATCATTAAATAATTATTTATTGAATACTTCTTTATTATCTAATGAAGATGAATGTATCATATTTTATTTAATATAATAAAAATAAGATAAGAATATGATATATAACATTATTCACAATAAATAATAAATATCATTAATTAATTAATTACTATTAAAAAGATAATTTTTTAATATAAATAATATATTTACCTATTTTTTTCAAATAGAATAAATAAGGCTTGAACATTTTAATACTCTAAATAATATTAATTAATTAATTAGTATTCAAAAGTTCGTGTCCACCATCGGCGTTCTTATCACTTTTATGGTCTAATCATACAGCCAAGTCGTCGTTTGTGTCCTATCCAGAAAAAAGAAAGTCGTCGTTTGTGAGCCATAAAGAGAAGAACTGCTTTTCTTAAATGTAGCAACCAGAGTTGAACGCCTACAGTGTGCGGAGAAAACAAATCCGAAAACTCGTTGAACAACTGGTTTGATCCGGTTTGTAATTGGTTCGGTTTGGTTTAGATTCTCAATCCCAATTTTCTATGTTTTAAAAACGGGGTTGGACCTAACAGAATCAGAATATAGATATTTTAAATTTATATATAATATATTAAATATTATTTATATTATTAATTTGCATAAAAATTTTAATATATATAATATATTAAATATTAATATATATTTAATATATATACTATATTAAATATTATTTATGTTCATTTACATAAAATTTTAATTTTATTATTTATGCCAATTAATCTTAAAATTTTTTTGATATAACATAAAATTAATATTAAATTATTAATAAAAACTTATACGAAGGATAAATACATTTTTTATATAATAAATTATAATATATATTCTTATTAATAAATAAATTTTTATACATTTGATCATATATACTTATATAAAAAGTTTAGAACTTATATAGACTATAGTATAAACAAACTAATAGTTTAATTTATGTAAATATCATAATATTATTGTCAAATATAATAAAGTAATAAATAAATTAGACATTAGTATCTTAACATATAATTAGATAATACAATATAACTCTACTATATAAATAAATTAGATATTAAACTGAAAAAATTGAATGTTTTAATTCTGAATCGGGACATAACAACTCTTAAATTTGTAAAATTAACTTACATCGATTTGGTTTAAAGTATATATAAAACCAGACCGAATCAAACCCAACCATTTAGACCGGTAGCGCGTGGATTAGCGTCCCTTTCATAGCTTCGCCGACATGTGCAGGGCATTGACTTGCTTAGGCACCCAAAACGAGCAAAAAGTAAAGGGTGAAGGCCATTCTCGCTTCTGCGTGCCTCTCTGCGTATCGTATCTTTCACACGCCGCCTCTCCTTTTGAGCTTTCATTCCATCAAGTTCATGGGCACTCTGATCGTGTTCATCCTCTTCTCGGCATTGTTTGCTCCGGCGACATCCACAAATCGCACTTTGAGCGGAGGTTTTTCTCTCTCCAGCGAGAACCCGGAAGATGTTTTGACTTCGCCGAATGGAGTGTTCGCCGCTGGGTTTTACTCCGTCGGTCACAATGCTTATTGCTTTGCAATATGGTTTGCCTCCCGACCCTCAAGGAGTCAGGACCGCACCGTTGTCTGGATGGCCAACCGAGACCAACCGGTTAACGGAAGGAAATCGAAGCTCTCCCTGCTCAGAAATGGTAATCTTATCTTAACCGACGCTGGTGAGTTCACCGTCTGGCAGACGGACACTAATTCTCTCTCTTATTTAGAATTACATCTTTACGATACTGGTAATCTTGTTCTACGAACTTTGGGCGGGGAAAATTTGTGGGAAAGCTTCCACTTTCCCACAGATACCTTGCTTCCCCAGCAATTACTAACTAGAAATACACAGCTTGTCTCCTCGAGAAGCCAGACCAACTATTCCTCTGGCTTCTACAAGCTTCTTTTCGATAATGATAACGTCCTCTGCCTTCTTTATGATGGGGCTGAGCTTTCCAGTATTTACTGGCCTGCACCATGGCTTATCCGCGGTTATAGTGACGGAAGGTTCGTGTACAACAGTAGTAGAATCGCAGTGCTTGATTCCTTCGGCTACTTCAGTTCTTCGGATAACTTTACATTTTCGCCAGCCGACTATGGGCAATTGCTCCATAGAAGATTGACAGTTGATTCCGATGGTAATCTTCGGTTGTACAGTTGGGACGAGGAGGGCGAGATTTGGGTTGTTTCATGGCAGGCCTGGCAGAGACCTTGTGCTATTCATGGTGTTTGTGGGCCTAACGGTATATGCAGTTATGTTCCTGGTATTGGTAGAAAGTGCTCGTGTCTTCCAGGATATAAGATGATAAATCATATCGATTGGTCTCAAGGGTGTGAGCCCGAATTGGATCTCACTTTTGGGAAAAGCAAGTTTGATTTTTTGCAGGTTTCCTATCTTGATTTCTATGGTAATGATTATAATACCTCCTACAATTATACACTTGATCAATGCAAGAAGTTATGCTTGGAACTGGCCGACTGCAAAGCATTCCAATACACCTTTAGCACGGCTAGTGGAACTTCAGATTGTTTCCCCAAGATTCTATTGACGAACGGATATCGTATACCTTCTTTTGATGGAAGCTTCTATCTGAGAGTGCCTGAAAAGAATCTCCTCTCGAATGCCAATCTTACAGAAGAAATTGGTTTTAATTGTTCGAGTGAAGGTCTGCTGCTACTGGAAAGAGCATACTCAAAAAGCAAAGTAAACGGGACAGTGAAATTCATGCTCTGGTTTGTATGTGGATTAGGAGGACTAGAAATTGTGATCATCTTTTTGGTGTGGTGTCTCTTCATTAGAACCCCTAAAAGTTCTAGTGCAGACAAGCAAGGCTATCTTCTTGCCATCACTGGATTCAGAAAATTTACATATTCAGAGCTCAAGAGGGCCACTAAGGGTTTTACTGAGGAGATTGGAAGGGGTGCAGGGGGGATTGTGTACAAAGGGGTGTTGGTGGACAATCGAGTTGCAGCAATCAAGCAACTCCATGAAGCCAACCAAGGAGAAGAAGTATTTCTAGCAGAAGTGAACATCATTGGTAGGCTTAACCACATGAACTTGATAGAAATGTGGGGTTATTGTGCCGAGGGAAAGCAGCGGCTTTTGATATCCGAGTACATGGAGCATGGTTCATTGGCAGACAACCTCACTACCAATTCACTTGACTGGAAGAAAAGGTTTGAAATTGCTTTGGGCACTGCAAAAGGCCTGTCTTATTTGCACGAAGAGTGCTTGGAGTGGGTTTTACACTGCGATGTAAAACCTGAAAACATATTCCTAGACTCTAATTATCAACCAAAGGTTGCAGATTTTGGCCTGTCCAAACTACAAAGTAGGGGAGAACCCAAGAATCCGAGTTTCTCGAGAATGAGAGGAACCCGGGGATACATGGCTCCAGAGTGGGTATTTAATCTGCCCATCACCTCCAAAGTAGATGTTTATAGCTACGGGATTGTAGTGTTGGAGATGGTGACTGGAAAAGATGCAGCGAAGGGTGTCAATGACATAGAAAGTGGAGAGCAGCCACAGCACAAAAGGCTTGTTTCGTGGGTGAGGGAAAAGAAGAATAGGGCAGCTTTAACTGAGTCCTGGCTTGAAGAGATCGTTGACCCAAGGTTGAAAGGCGAATATGACGTACGAAAGATGGAAACTCTGATTGACGTTGCTCTGCAATGTGTAGAGGAAGAAAAAGATGCAAGACCCAGCATGAGAGAAGTCGTTGAGATGCTTTTGGCCCAAGAAAATGATCAATAGAATAGCAATATGTGACAGCTCGTGAACTCAACACTAATAAAATACAGAATTAGCGGGTTTGAGTATAGTATAAATGGGTTCAGGTTAAAATGGGTTTAACCATTAAGAGGTGATTAATAAAAGAGTCAATCTGCTTTATCCGAAATCAGCCCACAATAATCAATTTAAATATTATTTTAAAATTACAATTTTGTTATTGTTGGATTGTAATATTGATATTTCTTATGTATAAAAAAAATATTGGTATTTCTCAATATGCTTATGTTGTTATGTTGGACCTATGCTCATATTTGTTATTATTAATTTGTAACAGTGGTTAGTTAAAAGATGAAAAATATTGATATTTTTTGTTAGTTGGTAAGATTATTATTACTATTATTATTTGAGATATTGTAACTATTAATAAATTATACAAATTAGTTCAACACATTTACATCAAACAAATTGAAATGACCCGCGTCATGTTGATCTTAACTCATTTATAATTAATTATTAAATGGGACTAAACAGATGATAGGATATGACCCGTTATTTAAATAAGTACTAATAGTATTTGAAAATCTGACTCATTTAGCTTAGCGAGTCGTGCTTAGGTTGATCCATTTAATCGAATGTTTATAATTTGACATGATATAAACACAATCCACAAACATGAATTACCATTCCTAAATTCACCATTGATTGTAGGCATGTAATAGACATGAATAAAGACTCAATCGATTTTCTACTACTCACTACAAAACAAAAGAAATAGAAAATTAGACCCATAAAAAATTGATATTCTCAACTAAATCACTGTAAAAATTCACAAAATCGCTGCAAATACTCAATATCAGAAGCAGCGCTTGCTTTCTTTGTTGCATATAAAAATTTTATTGCAACAATTTTAGGCCTATTTCTAGCTACTAGTAGTTGGACAACGTCCAATGCACGTTTTCCTAGTGTATAGAAATATTATTTTTATTAAGGAAAATTTTTTGTTTAATAATGTAATGCTTTTAGAAAAAAAAAATAATTTCTAACATCAAATAGTAAGATAAACTTAAATCGGTTTTAAAATATTTAGAATTAAAATCTTATTATTTACTACTGCATGTGCTCCTAGGTAAGGCTGGAAACAACAAATACGTGAAAAAAAAAACAATCCTTAAACCAAAACTGTGCAGCGTATGAGACAAACCATAACAGTAAAGCAACGTGCAGAGCACGTTTTCTTAATTTAATAAAGCGATTATTTTTAAAAAGTGATATAATTTTTATAAAGAAATCAAATACTAAGGTTTTTATAAGATATTATTATTTGATTTTAATGTTTCATAATGAATTTAAATTGATAAATAAATAATATTTTATTGATATAATTGTATTCGTAAATGTAGTTAGTAATAGATTTAAATTTAATTATTTTACATTTCTCCTTATTTATATAAGGAATGAATAGAAATTTTAAATCACACATATAAATTTATATATAAATTATAATTTATATAGATATATATAAAGTAGTTCTTAAATAAATGATCGTTAATGCATGGATTCGAGGATTGATGCATGCTGCATGAATTTTGATAACTATGAATTTATTCATAATTGATTGGGGAGAGAGATTAAAAAAATAAAAACTTTTAAGAAGAGAGAGAGCCACTTTAATTTATTCATGTAACTAACGTCATTAATTTTACCGGTAAAACAACAAAAATCGTTAAACCAACAAAATTCCGTTAGATAGCCACTTTATATATATAAAGATGTTTACTCGCTGAAAATACTCAATTACAAAATTAAAAATAATTAAAAAATTACTCTTGAAACATACAGTTTCATTAGTATTTTTTTTTTTCACTTGTGTTAGAAGATCATGAATTGTATTAAAGTTTGGCATAAGTTATTTGGCCTAAGTTATAAAATAAATCAACATGTATTATCCAAAACATAAACCATGAGGTATTGAGAGGGGGGGGGGGGGGATAGAAAATATCCTATATCGCATAATTGTTACAGTTGGGAAAACACCATCAAGGCACTAGAAATCAAACCATGCAGAAAAAACTATAAAACTTATATTTCTAGCATATTCAATTATTTATTATTGTGTAATAGATTATGTAACATATTACTAGATTATAGAACTTATATGATGATTGTAAGAATAATGTAGAAAAAACAAGGAAACTCTACCTTAATACACCTTCAGGTAGTTCTTTCTTTCCTTGTTCTCCTCCCTCTTCAAGGCTTTTGGAAATTAGATCAAAATCCATGTAGAAAAAACCAGGCTACAGCGTATAGAACACCAAGTCTCCTGAGCAAAGTCCAAGCATATAGAATCCCTTCAGCATCTGTTATTTATTTCGACCCACCCTTGCAAAGTAAACTCCAGTCCCGTGCACCGCACCCTCAAAAGTTTCCCTACACGAAACTGGTTAAATCGTTGGTTTTTCACCAAGGGGTGTGGCCCCAAAGGATTATTTACACCCATGAGGTGTTGAACCTTAGACCTTGAAGGGAGTAAGACCCCAAGACCAAAGCCTTCACCACTTGGGCTAACCCCTTAGGGTTACCTTCCCTTTAGCATCTGTTATTGATCTGCTACAGCTTTAACCAATTAAAATGCAGCAATTGAAGACAACTGATAAGTCCATAAATTCTGAAGGCAAGCTTCTCCATTCTAACAATTTACGTCCGACCATGGTTTACTTCATATAGAGTGCCTGTATGTACAACTCTAGCTCACATTGGACTTGATATGTTTTGGGCTATTTTTTCTAACAGACAGTTTATGTCATAACTCTCTTTCAATCCTTTTCAATGACTACAGAAATAGCAAAGACTTGGGGATGCTTGGGTAATTTCTTTTGCTAAGTTAAATGATTACATATTATGGTCTGGCTTGGTCTCTTATTTGGTCTAGCCATTGCTGAGATTTCTTTTATGTAGCATCCTTATGGTTGTACATGGGAGTATGCCCCCTTGATATTATTGTACTCTGTTTTCAAAACAATGGCTAACACTAAATAAGATTTATAGCTAATATTAATATCGCTACACCCAGTTTTATCCTCTCTTTTTCCTCCCGGATTTTAGGAATTGAAAAGAAACGAGGATACCTCCATCCAATTCTGCAATTGCTGATGGAGCAGAGCTGCTTGGATTTCTGGTGTTGGCTGCAAAGATTCTGTTCTTTGAATTGGAACTGGAGTTCAGGTTGGGCTCGTCAAAGAATCTGCCAAAGATAGGTTTATTATAAAACTGAATCCAATAATAACTGTTAAAAGAAGGGCTGGTTGCTGTATGCACTCACTGGAAGATATAGGGACCCATCCCCGAGCCTTGAAAAAATATATTTGTTCATAGTGGTGAAGTAATGAAAAATAGTACTTGCGTAGCACAAAAGAAGCATTAGTAGCTATTAGGGGTGGGCAGCGAGGCCCCCACCCCCGTGTGGCGGGGCGGATTACCCCGTCCGGCCACACGGGGGTGAGGTTTCCCCTGCCCGTATATGGTGTCGTGGGCGGGCCAGGGGCGATATGGGGTGATCCCCCGCCCCGCCCCCGCCGGCAGACTCCCCCTGCCTCCCGATCCAGACGCAAATCCCCCTCCCTCCCGATCCAGACGGACCCCCCCCCCCTTCTTCCGATCCAGACGGCAGAACCCCCCCTCCCTCCCGATCTAGACGGTAGGCCCCCTCCTCTCGATTGATCCAGACGGCAGACCCCCCCGGCTAGCCAATAAGTCTATATTTTCTTTTTCTTTTGTTTTTAAAAAAAAAAAACCGGGGGGCGGACGGGGGACGGTCCACCCTCGCACCCCCGTTACCGGACGGGGTACCCCGCCCCCATCCATGAGGGGGCGAAGGGTGTTGAGGATGAAGATCCTCTGCCTTAATATAAGGCCTTCCCTTTATAGAGTTCATTGACCCGTGATTAGTGTATTTTATTCTTTCCTTTATTTGCTCGATTTCTTTCATTTATTTGTAATCAATCTCTATATGTAATTTCCATATATACTCCTGTAAATGCATCTATATTAATACGATAGACTCACCAACGTAAAGTGTGGTGAATTCACAAAACTCTCTCATGGTATCAAGAGCATACCTGGATTAGCATCCCACGATCCATGGCCTCTGAGTCTTCTCCCACCCTCCTTCCCTTCAACACCATGATTCACATGGTTACAATCAAACTCTCCTCCACCAACTACCTTTTATGGAAGAGCCAACTTCTTCCCCTTCTCGAGAGCCAAGGTCTGCTGGGTCACGTGGACGATACCCTTATGCCGCCACCTCCTTTTGATCCTCCCACCTCTCAGACACCAAATACCAAACACTTGGCATGGAAAGCCACAGATCAGCGCCTACTGAGTCTTCTTCTCTCCTCTCTCACAGAGGAAGCCATGGTTGAAGCCGTCGGCCTCTCCATATCCCGTGAGGTCTGGTTTGCTCTCGAAAACACTTTCAGCCACCTCTCTAAAGCCCGAGAAATCCGCCTCAAAGATGACCTTCAACTGATGAAGCGTGGCACCCGTCCAGTCACTGCCTACGCCCGTGCTTTCAAAGCCTTATGCGATCAGCTTCATGCCATCGGTCGCCCTGTTGATGAAACCGACAAAGTCCACTGGTTTCTCCGTGGCCTTAGACCCGATTTCTCCAGTTTTTCTACTACCCAAATGGCACAAACCCCTCTCCCCTGCTTTCCGGATCTTATGTCCAAAGCTGAGAGCTTTGAACTTTTTCAAAAGTCTCTTAAGAGTCCGACGCCTTCAGCTGCAGCGTTCACCGCTAGCCGTGGCTCCTCTCACCGTGGAAATGGCTCCTCTCGTTCCAGACGTGCCCGCGGAAATGGCTCCAGCCATGAGTCCTTTAGTCACGGATAGGGCCGTTCCCAACCCACTCACGGTCGCCGACCACCACGGTGCCAAATTTGCCGCTTGGACGTCCATTATGCTGATCGATGCAGGCAGCGCTATGATTGGCCCCAACATGATCCCTCGGCGCACCTTGCAGAAGCTCTCAACACTTCCTGCTCTATTTCTGGAAATGAAGCCTCCGATTGGTTCTTGGATACAGGGGCTTCGGCCCATATGACTCCAGCCCACTCCACTTTGGACCAGTCCACTACTTACACAGGTAAGGATTGTGTAATTGTAGGGAACGGTGCGTCCCTATCCATTACCCACACTGGTAAAATTTCCCCTTCCCCAGATCTTCATCTGTTAGATGTCTTAGTTGTTCCTCACCTCACTAAAAATCTTCTATCCATTAGTAAATTAACGCATGATTTTCCATTGTCCGTTACATTTACTAATAATTTTTTTACTGTTCAGAATCGCCAAACGGGAAGGGTGGTGGCAACCGGTAAAAGAGATGGAGGCTTATATGTGCTAGAGCGTGGAAATTCCGCTTTTATTTCTGTCCTTAAAAATAAATCTCTTCATGCTTCGTATGATTTATCGCATTCTCGTCTTGGTCATGTGAATCATTCTGTTATTTCTTTTTTAAATAAAAAAGGACAGCTTTATCTTACCTCTTTATTGCCATCTCCTCAATTATGTGATACGTGTCAACTTGCGAAAAATCACCGTTTACCTTATTCTCGTAATGAACATAGATCTTCTAGTGTTTTAGATCTTATTCATTGCGATATCTGGGGTCCTTCCCCCGTCAAATCAAATTTGGGATTTGTCTACTATGTTTTATTCATTGATGATTATTCTCGTTTCACTTGGCTTTATCCATTGAAATTAAAATCTGAATTTTATGATACCTTTATTCATTTCCAAAAATTTGTGGAAAATCAACATTCTGCTCGTATCAAAATTTTTCAAAGTGACGGTGGTGCAGAATTTACTAGCAACTGTTTTAAAGCCCATCTTCGTACCTCCGGTATTCATCATCAACTCTCTTGCCCATATACTCCCGCCCAAAACGGTCGCGCAGAAAGAAAACACCGTCATGTGACTGAGACTGGCTTGGCTTTGCTTTTCCATTCCCACACTTCCGCTCGCTTCTGGATTGATGCCTTTAGCACTGCAGCTTATATCATCAACCGATTGCCCACACTGCTTCTTGGAGGTAAGTCCCCTTTTGAGCTTCTATATGGTTCCTCTCCCAATTATGAAAATTTTCATCCATTTGGTTGTCGTGTTTATCCTTGTTTACGTGATTATATGCCTAACAAATTTTCTCCCCGTAGCATTCCTTGCATTTTTTTGGGTTACAGCTCTTCTTACAAAGGGTTCCGTTGTCTTGATCCTACCACTTCTCGGCTATATATCACCCGTCATGCTCAATTTGATGAGACTCACTTTCCCTTCCTCACTACCTCTCAGGCTCAACCGCTATCCTCCCTCCAATTCTCAAATTTTCTGGAACCCAGTCTTTCCCCTTCAGAAATGCTCCCATCTTCCCCTGCGCCTCATTCCTGGCACATTACACAATCCGGATCCACCCCGTGTGCTATTTGTACTAATCCAATGGATGAGTCTTTGCAAGTTCCTGATTCTCTTACAGGTCCATCTCTGCCACACTCGGATCCTAGTTCCGCTTCTCCTGAGCTCACCACCGAGATGCCTATCCCTGTTCCTGTTGCAGCTACTCCGATGGCTTCTCATCCCATGATTACGCGCGTCAAAGCTGGTATTTTCAAAACTCGTCACCTGGCGAATCTTGCTCTCTTGGGATCCTCTGGTCTTCTCTCTGCTCTACTTGCATCTACTGAGCCCAAAGGATTCAAATCTGCTGCCAAGAATCCTGCTTGGCTTGCTGCTATGGATGAAGAAGTTCAAGCCCTACAAACTAATCGTACCTGGATTTTGGTTCCTCGCCCTGCCAACACCAACATTGTGGGTTCCAAATGGGTGTTTCGGACCAAATACTTGTCCAATGGATCTATTGAACGACTCAAAGCTCGCCTTGTTGCCAAAGGCTATACACAGGAACCTGGTCTCGACTACACTGACACTTTTAGTCCTGTTATCAAGGCTACAACTGTCCGTGTTGTACTCTCTCTTGCTGTGACTAACAAATGGTCTCTCCGACAACTTGATGTCAAGAATGCATTTCTTAAAGGTCATCTTATTGAACATGTCTATATGGAACAGCCTCCTGGGTATGTTGACCCTCGCTTCCCTAATCATGTTTGTCAGTTGAAGAAAGCTCTTTATGGCCTCAAACAGGCTCCTCGTATCTGGTTTCAGCGATTCAGCTCTTTTCTCATTCAACTTGGTTTTTATTGTAGTCGTGCTGACACCTCACTCTTTGTCTTTCACCGGCAGTCTGACATTATTTATTTGCTTCTTTATGTTGATGACATTATTATTACAGGCAACAACTCATCTCTTCTTGATAGCTTTACTCGTAAGCTCAATTCTGAGTTTGCTACTAAGGATTTGGGTTCTCTCAGTTATTTTCTTGGTCTAGAAGCTACATCTACTACTGATGGTCTTTTTCTCAGTTAGCTGAAATATGCCCGGGACATCCTCACGAGAGCTCAGTTACTTGACAACAAACCTGTTCACACCCCCATGATCGTCTCTCAGCATCTGTCTTCCGATGGTCCTCTATTTTCGGATCCTACTCTTTACCGATCTCTTGTTGGTGCTCTCCAGTATTTGACTATCACACGTCCTGATATTGCTTATGCTGTAAACTCTGTCAGTCAATTTCTGCACTCTCCGACTGAAGACCACTTTCTTGCTGTCAAGCGCATTCTTCGCTATGTTAAGGGCACACTGCATTTTGGCCTCACTTTTCATCCGTCTGCTACTCCTGGTGCTTTAGTTGCTTATTCTGATGCAAACTGGGCAGGATGTCCTGACACTCGTCGCTCTACCTCTGGTTATTCTATTTATCTCGGCGACAACTTGGTTTCCTGGAGTGCCAAAAAGCAACCTACTGTTTCTCGTTCCAGCTGTGAGTCTGAGTATCATGCTCTTGCTCTCACTGCCGCTGAACTTCTTTGGCTCACGCATCTCCTTCGTGACCTTAGAATTTCTCTTCTACAGCAGCCCCTTCTCCTATGTGACAACAAAAGTGCAATTTTTTTGAGCTCCAACCCCGTTTCTCATAAACGGGCCAAGCATGTTGAGTTAGACTACCACTTTCTTCGTGAACTTGTTGTTGCTGGCAAACTTCGCACTCAGTACGTGCCCTCTCACTTACAGGTTGCTGATATCTTCACCAAAAGTGTACCTCGGCCTCTTTTTCAATTTTTTCGCTCCAAGCTCCACGTCTATTCCAATCCGACACTCAGCTTGCGGGGGGGTGTTGAGGATGAAGATCCTCTGCCTTAATATAAGGCCTTCCCTTTATAGAGTTCATTGACCCGTGATTAGTGTATTTTATTCTTTCCTTTATTTGCTCGATTTCTTTCATTTATTTGTAATCAATCTCTATATGTAATTTCCATATATACTCCTGTAAATGCATTTATATTAATACGATAGACTCACCAACGTAAAGTGTGGTGAATTCACAAAACTCTCTCAGAGGGCGGGAAAAAAAAACGTCCCCCTGCATGGGCGGGGGCGGGGGACGGGGTGGGGGTGGCCCCGCCCCGCAGGGGGGGGGGGGGCGGGTAGCACCCTTAGTAGCTATGCAAGGAAAGTTGAAAACAGCAGTTACTTCTTTCCATCTTCTCTCCCTAATAACCTTTAAATTCCACTTTTCCAGATAAGTAGAAATTACATACTAAATTGCACACAGTAAACAATAAGACAAAATAATCGGGTAGAACACAAGAAAGAAAAATCAGCAAAGACAACTAAGGTTCATATTTACAGGTCTCCGATTTATCTATTATCTTATGTTGGAGTTCTCAAGTTAGATTGTTGTGTAGCTCATGATAAAAGGCAGTGTAAGTTCATGTTAAAAGTAGAAAAAGAAAGCTTGGATATTGCAGAAAGCTAACAACTGAAGTCACTTCATGACAGGAAAGCGGCGTACACAAGATCTCACATCAGCATTCCACCCTTCTATTCATCATTTTCATGAAAGATAAAAAAATATGCATATGTATGGACACTAAAGTTGGAAATATAGAATTGAGAGACCAAATTTAGCTTATTGAAGTACAGTATTCAAAGAGAGAAATACATTGTGGAAGGCCTACTGCATTTAAAGCAGCCCGAGAGCTCTACAAGGGCAGCGTAAAAGCAATTGGATTCCTCCTCATTGTGTTTTCTCTCTTTAAATTGCACCCAGCAATTAAGATAGACAATGGTAAGGGGCTTTCACTCGAGATATGACATTGACATCATCTGGAGTTCAAGTATTTCTAGTTAAAATATCTCTTAGGGAGGAAATCTAACGTTCAAAGATCTTAGGTGTGGAATTTTAAACGTTCACATATGTTCCCATTAAACAGAAAAATGGGATGGCTTGACCTTATAAATAAAGAACACCCATAAAATGAATGACATCATTTAGCTAACACTATAAAAATGTAAAGAGTCAAAAGACCCAAAGGACCACCACAACTTTTCAATAACTTGTCAACGGGACATTTTTAAAATGATATTCTGATGAGATTACAAAATTAAAATTTTAAACAAAAGCCTAATATGGAGGAGTCCCAAATGTGCATTCACATACAAGATGATACAAAAATCAACCAACTTCTTGTAAATTACTTCAACTTACACTTTCGATACCTCCACGAGAAGTTACCTCCACAAAAAGTTGATGCAAGTCTAGGTCTTTACCTCCAATGATAGGAATCCTACAATCAAAGTGCAAAGAGAAAACTATATAATACCAACCATGAACAACAGAGCTCAGTAAAATATAAGCCCGATCAAGCAGACGAAAGAGAAAACACATGCTTGGCATAGATCACATGGAGCATGTGATAATAACCCAAGCAATCCTATCTAGTTGAAACGCACCTACCTCCAAGATACAGGTCTCTCTTTCCTAAGAGTATAAGAACATACAAGATAGTGTTTACATCCAAGAAAGTTTGTAGTCAATTGTCACCTCAAATACACATATGAAGGCAACAGAGGTAAATAACAAAAGCATGAGCAGCTCTCAGCATTTTGACATGCAAACACCTACATTAACACTTGTGAATCAGTCTCACATGAAGAAAAGGAAGAGAGGCACAAAGAGGATTCAACTGAACTGAGTAAGGCAGATATTGACTCTGGTGCCTATATCTTAACATTTTAAGCTTTTTGGAAAAATTGGAAAATCCAGCAAGAAGTTTGGGGTGACATACCATGGAAGGCCAGTTACTTCCTTTCTTCATAAACCCAAACCACTAAAGAACCTTTTTTTAGTAATTATCAATCAGAATTTAATAAAAAAAAAATATTTGGGAGATTAATGATATAATCACCAAGACATTGCAAATAAATGGATTACTTACTCATTGCCATTGAGCCAATAGAGGAAATGAATAAAATTGTTGATCATTTAATGCAAAAAAACAATCGTAGATTATTTAATAAAAAAAAAAACCAATCATGGGATTTGAAATGATGCATGCTACACAGGCTTTCCTTAAGATAAGTATGTAAAAGAGAAATAGATTTGGTTGACATGTTGGCAACACCATATTGAAAAGCTGGATTATTCTAATTGACCACAATGTCACATAGTAATGACTTATGATTGTTTAAGGAAGAGTTTGTGGCAAACACCTGGTACCACAAAAGAGTCAATGGAACACCCAGCCCTTTGACATCTACGGTTTTGTGATGAAAACTTGGAATTTTCTTGTGTCCAGCCAAACAATTTCTAATTTTTCGTACACTACGATACATTTGGCCTGTACACCATAATCAAATTCTATGACAGGCATATGCTACTCCCAGAAAACATTTAATTAAGTTACATACCTCAAGCTCTTTGGCAGTCTACAGAGTTCTGATATCACCATATTGCTACCACAAAATAAAATAAAACAATGATCGTAAGAAGTAAGAAATAAAAGCAACATAATTTAGTACCATATTAGAATTGAGCTAATGAAGAATAAAAATGACTTTAATAGACACTCAGGCCTGGCCAGCTACTTCTCCACTCAATAATACATGTGTATCACCACACGCAGATCAATAAACTTTAGGAAACAACAAGAAGAAAGATTCTCTAGAAAGCCAACCGAAGCAACTGATAAGCAAATATTGGAGTATACTTTCCAGTCCAACAGTGAAGAACAGGTGTACCAAGCTGATACAGACATAAAAATTCTTACCTACAAAGGCTAAAATCTGCAACCTCAAATTTGTTTAGATAAACATCAAGAATTGGATTCACTGAACCTAAACTTTGTTTATCATGGGTACAGACTGCAGGTGACTAATAGAAGAAGGATATTGTGATGATCTATAAAGGAAAATCCAGATATTTGAAACCACCACTTCCGATTCTCATTATCCCCCCAATTTGGTTACTCATGACAACCAGCAGTTCAAGTCATGAAATTCCCCAACACCACAAAATCCAGCACCCAGAAGTTCAGAGGTAAGACTTCCGTTATACAACAAAAGAATTAACCAGTTAGTTGTTTTCAGTTACAAAACTTCTTTCTTTTAAAGACTTATGATGTCCATGTCGTGCTCGAGTACTAGGATGCATGATCTTTTACTTTTTTGTTAAGTTCTCTTAATTTAAAAAATAAAAAATCTTACAAACTTAAACTTGTATTCACATACACTGCTAATGACAAGGAGTTCCAACACCAAAACTCTACCAGAAATATCGATTAAACCTCTTATTACAAATCACCACTTATATTAATGAAGAGACAGAATAATGAACTAATGTAATGTTTTAAAATGGATCCTAGAATAAAATGACAAAATTTAAGAATGAAACATAATCAGGAATCTACATGCATAAGTGACACAAAAACCTTTTAAGGTATCTACTTTGAAAAGACATACACATTTTCTCAGAGAAACCAGTATACAATTCACACTTTACAATGGGGGAGACTTTTACCTAGCAAATTGCAGTATTCAGCACTTAAAATGTAACCGAGATACTACCATAGTAACACTAGCATGTTGATCTTTTTTTGTTTATGGTGTATATATATATATATATATATATATATATATATATCTTTCTTCACACAATTGACATTTCCTTCACAATAGTCGAGCAAAAGCCTTAATCTCATCTAGTAAAATAATAGGTAATGGTAGTGCTAAGAAGATAAACCAGTAGTTAAGGCTTGTAAGTTTAAGCCTGTACTTGATCCAATAATAAAGGTGTATCCAAGGATTCTTCATGAGTCTAGCTGGATTCGTACTCCCTCTGTTGTTCTGCGGCACTGCTGAGATCTGTGTGAAAAAACTCAAAAGCCTAGAAGAAATAGAGTTGAACTTTTTTATTACCATCTGTTACAACTTTATACCACAATGACAAACATCCTCTTAAAAAACACAATAGAATGAGAAAAAATAAATAATGTGTCCTGCACAATTTCTTTATGCAACTAATTGAACATTATATAGATAAATTTTGAGTAATAATAGAGCTGAAGACTTCATCTTATCATTACACCTTTTTCAAATCCCAATACACTTTATTCAAATTTTTATATAAAATATAATAAAAAATTTAACTTTTTCAAATCCCAATACACTCATAATATTTAAAATTAATATTTTAATAATATTTTATTCAACTCAACTCCACTCAACTCAACTCAACCCAACATCCAAACCCAACCTTAGTGGCTGGCAAAACTAAGCTCCTGGTTTGCCTTTGCCTTTCTTCTTGTAGAACCAAGGAAAAAGTCTTGTCTAGTGAAGGGATTGGACTCATCAGGATTATTTGTCCTTTGATTGTTTCATAGGAATCATTCAATCCCATGAGGAATTTGAACACATAGTTTGATTGTTGTATATCCCCAACCGAATTAAGGGCTTTACAAGTACCAAGCCCACAAGAACAGCAAGGTAATGGCCTATAGTTGTGCAATTCCTCCCATATACCATTTAGTTGAGTGAAATATTCACTTACCATCTGTATCCCTTGCACAATGGTGCTGAGTTGCTGTTGAAGTTGAAAAATCTGTACATTATTTGGTTGAGCAAAGCAAGTCTTGAGCTTTTCCCACACCTCATTTGCAGAACTGATGTAGAAAACATTGGAAGCTATTTCCTTCGAATAGAGTTGAGTATCCACGAGAGAATAAGGTTGTTGCAGTGTAGCCAAGGAACATAGAGAGAATCAGCCAAATCTAGGGTTGAGATGCTCCCATCTAGAAAACCCATCTTGTTCTTAATTGAAATAGCCAGAGTGAAAGACCTGTGCCATGTGAGGTAGTTCGACCCAGTGAAGGAATGAGTGATGATCACAGTGTGGGAGTTATCATTGTGACGAAGAAAGTACGGGTTGTTTGGGTTTTCTGAGGGGGAAATGAAGGGAGTTGGAGCATTGGGTGGAGGAGTGTTGGTAGAATCATCTTGTTTAGAGGGGAAATGAGGGGGAGTGTTGGTAGAATCATTATCCTCTGCCATTGATGAAGCAGTGCTTAAGAAGAAGAAAAGAAAGATGGCAAAAAGATGAAGAACTAAATGCAGAGAAGATGACTGATAAAATGACTAGAAGAAAATAAGGCAATATGAGAATGAGAGAACCTGGGGCGCTCTGATACCATGTTAGAATTCTAGAATTGAAACAGAATTGAAAGAGATCAAAATCATTCTCATTACTCTGTGTAATTTCTATACAACAAGACCCCCAACTTATATACATCAAAAAGAATGCACAATAACCTATCAGAAAGGAATAAAGGAATAAAGAGACAAAAATGAAATGTATCAGCTAATGGTACAAGCCTATACAAAAGAGGACATAGAAAACATAACAGAATTCAGTCTTGCACAGCAGCCATGTAATGGAACACATTGCTCTACTACTAGAATGGCAGAGGAGCTCCTATTCTGATATGCGGTTGCAGGGAGGTCCAATGCTCTTCTCTTCTTTCTCATGTATTTCTTGAGAGATGGCAATCTGAAATCAATGAACATAGATTTTTGCCTTGGAAATGTAACAAATGGGAAATCATGAGAGCAAGGGGGTAAAATACCAGATATATATATATATATATATATTCTAGCAAAACATGAAGAAAAACATAAGAAAAGAAGAAGCGAAACTCACAAGGAAGTGGCAGAGTTTTCCAACACCTGAGGGCTGTGGGTTGCGAACAGAGCAAAGGAGAGAAGAAGGGCCTCCTGCTTGGCTAGGCGTGGAGGAGAAGGGAGCTCCGACGGAGGACTGGCAATGACATCGAGGTGTGGGTGGTGGCAAACAGCGCCACAAGCGACAGCGATATAGAGAAATCCGAGAGAGAGAAAAAGGTGAGGCTAGAACGAGATGGGCATGAGGGTAGGGAAATAGACCCACCTGAGATGGCCCCAACAAATGGTGGTGGTGGTGGGTGGAAATGCAGGGAGACGACGCAGGGGCAAAAGCACTACAAAGGAAATGGTCTTCTGAAAATGGGGTGGAGGAAATCGTGCGATTTCAAAGAAGAGAGAACTAGAGAAGAAGGAAAGAAAATAGGGGAAAAATAAAATGAGAAATTTGGCACCCAGAGCTAATTCCGTCTATTATTTCAGCATTGCAACATTTTATTTACATATGCATCGATTTTAAATCGCTGCAAATATCATATTTTTCGCTGCAAATGCAAATATAAGGTAAATTATGAGTTTCGAGCTAAAAACTTAACAACGATTTTAAAAATTGCTGCAATAAATCACCTTTTGTAGCGATTTTTTTTTCAAGAATATAAAAATCGATGCAATTGGCCAGATTTCTTGTAGTGAATCAATGGTTTTATTGTTTTTTCTTGTCTCTAAATGCCTACAATAGATTTCTGTCGAATAAATTAGGCTTAGTTTGGATACAGAAACGGTTTCATTCCATCTCTTATCATCTCATCTCATTATTACAACTTTTTTAAATTTTCACACAAAATATAATAAACAATTCATAATTTTCATATCTAAAAACAATAATAATTTTAAAAAAATATTTTAACAATATTTTATTCAAATTTCATCTTAAAATATCTCATCTCATCTCATTATCCAAACTACACCTTAATCGTCATTGAGGTCCCAGACTCCAATCACTTATGGAGTCAATTCTTGCCATTGTGAAACACACATGAGATACCAAGGAATGAGCAAAGTTTTGTAGGTATTGATGCTACATATATGGAAGTGCCACTTGCCTGACTCTATTCTAGTAATGTTAGGTCTAAATCTTAAGTGTGCAAGCCTCCCATAGGCATTTTGTAAAAAATTGAGCTTCACTAGTGACTTTTTTTTTTTATATACATTTTCATGAAAGGTTTTATATGTTACAAAACGTCTGCTCAAGATTTGTATATTCAAGGCTTTTACAAATCATTACTCCATTCTTAATACCATAACATAATAAGCATATATCTAGCAACCATGATGACTGAATCCACCATCCCTCCCTCATTTTGAAATTGCTATAATTGGCACATAAAAATTAGAATTGCCGACATCATCCTCCATTTAGTATGTTCTTTTTATTGCTATAAAGAATGGCATTTCATTAGATATGGCTAAATTAATTAAAATACTTGTTCAAAATTAACCAGGTCTTTTAACAAATTTTCACCAAAACTTTAAATATAAAATTTGTTGATCTGAATCTGATAATACAAAAATTGACAGTTATTTCATATAAGATTGTCTTGATTGCTAGATGGGGAATACAACTTAATTTGTTCATCAAGCTTCAAACCCCACTTCATCTTGTATATACCCTTTCACAAGGAACCGAAGGAAGATATATAGGAAGATAACTACCATACTGGAGAGCCTAAATCCCTAGAGCAAGTGGCTTGGATATTTCTATTAAGAAAAACAATTAGCCTAAATTATAGCTAAAATACCTACTTTTCTCCTTCTGTAAAGAGTTTTTCTACTATGAGTCTACTTTTTTTAAATGAACAACAAAATATCCTTGCTCCTGCCTGAGACATACCAAAGTAGCAGAGTAAGAGAACTCGAGCTCTACTTTCTACCGAGGCCAAATCTGTCGCCCTGACCTCCCCAAATCAAATCATATACCCTTGTCGCCCCAGGCTCCCCCATACAAAATCATTTTCCCCTTTCCGCCCCAATCACCCAGACCATATCTCCCCATTCTGCCCGAGATCTCCCCAATGTCTCCATTCTAGCTAGCCCAAACCACCTAAGAAGAACCATTTGGCAAGGTATTATTTCCTCAACACACACACATAGAGAGAACGTAGGATGCCCTTTTTTCTGTGTATATAAATTTGGTACATTAAGACATTTTTTATTTCTTTTCATTCTAGTGTTAAAATTGTTGTTCTTTGAGATTTATTTGTTGTTCAAGGATATTGTTGATTTGTTGTTGTTGATTTGTGATTCACTTCAAGATTTATTAATTTTTTGTTCTGTATGCATATAAATTTGGTTCGTTTCAATTTTTTTCTTTTCATTCTAGTTGTTGATATTGTTGTTCTTTGAAATGTATTAGTTGTTCAAGTTCAAGGATATTGATGATTTGTTTGTGCTTATGTTTGCTTCACTCCAAGATTTATTTGTTGTTTTCTTTGCATATAAATTTGGTTCATTTCGATTCTTATTTATTTTCGTTTTAGTTGCTAATATTGTTGTTCTTTCAGATTTATTTGTTATTTAAGAATATTGTTGATTTGTGGTTCACTTCAATATTTATTTGTTGTTTTGTAGCATATAAATTTGATTCATTTCAATTTCTTCTCTTTTCACTCTAATTGCTAATATTGTTATTCTTTGAGATTTATTTATTTTTCAATATTTATTCTTTTAGTTTTCACTAAGTTCAAATGGGCAACTCGTGAAGATCAAAACAAATATTCTCTATATATCTTTGAACTTTATTGCCAGCTTTACATCCCAACTAGTGTTTACTTCATTATGAATGTAAACTTTACAGTTGTCGGCGGGAAAACAGGTTTGATGGGGCAAGAGGAAGATGGAAGACTATTCAAGCCTTGTATGTCAATGTCATCATCGCAGGTATGATAGTTGTTCCCCTTAAATCACGTTAATTTTTTTGTCATTACATGTTTATATTTTTAACAATTCCACCTTTATATTATTTTTTATTTAATTTTTCTATTGTTTATTTGTCTATTATAGGGATATTATGGACTTGTGCCTCTATTCTATCCGTCATTTATGATTCCTCCAAATAGATACCCAAATTCATATCCCTACCCTTCAGGAAGCCAGGTAAAAGCCATTGATTTGGTTTTTTTTTTGGTTATGTTTACATTTGTGTACTAATCATTTAACACGCATATATAATTACAGCATCTTTATTGCTAACTCTTGGACCAACCATACCCTATTCTTCATCAAGTAATCTTGCAACGTTGAGAAGTATTGAAGAGACCACACAACACAGAAGTGATCCATCGTGCAAATGTGTTGAAGAGACCACACAACACGTAAGTGATTTGTCCTCCATGCCTGATGGTATAGAAAGTAAGAATGTTGGGGGTGCATCACACACAAAGTATAAAGAAACAACATCGGGCATACAAGAAGAGGCCGAGGGGACTAATGATGGTGATG
The DNA here is from genome assembly GCA_011037825.1 of Carya cathayensis. Lineage (NCBI taxonomy): Eukaryota > Viridiplantae > Streptophyta > Magnoliopsida > Fagales > Juglandaceae > Carya > Carya cathayensis. The sequence goes on along the minus strand of QGSO01000297.1, from coordinate 1,230,811 downwards.
GTGATAGTGATGAACAAGTTCAAGAACCAAGATCTTATATGAATTTTACAAATGAGAAAGAGCTTTTGGCTTATTAGAAATGATAAAGTAAGCTTGCTGTAATGAAACAAAGAAGGAAGCGAGAGGTAGCAAGTATAAACCTAGCCATTGTAACATCTTGAGGTCATGCCCAACAATTAAAACAATTGTAAGGCGAATGAAAATTCTCATTTGGTTACTAGTTTATGGATTTTGACCACTGTTGAGAGAACTACAATCATATCGTTAAAGCCCACAAAAGTCAAGAGCTTTTTTTTAATGTAACAAGTATTTAGATTAATAATCAAAGGATGCTTGAGTTGAATGGAAGAGCAAGTATTTGAATGAACAAAAATTTCAATCCCCTTGTTGTTGACCTAGAAGCGTATGAGAATCATGAATCTATAGAGAAAAATTGTAAGGACTTTATTGACAAAGCCAGACACTTAAGGTTTGGTAAAGGATATGCCGAAACACTCAGTGACTATTTTGATAGAATGACATAGTTGAATGGTGGTTTTGTATCCATTATGGATCTGGATGACGAGTTTACAGTCAAAAAAGTGTTTTGGGTGTCATACAGTTAAGCATCTTATTAGTACTTTGGAGATGTAATTACCTTCAATACAACTTATCTAACAAATAGGTATGGTATGCATTTTCTCCCTTTTTGGGTGTGAACCATCATAGACAATCTATATTGCTAAGCACTCATTCGATTTCAAGCTTGGACACAAGTACGTTTGTTTGCTTTTTCCAAATATGGTTGAAGTGCATGTGTGGTCGAGCTCCCAAAGTGATAATAACATATCAAAATCAAGCAATGAAAAGTGCAATTGCCACTGTATTTCCAAATACTCGACATAGATACTATCTTTAGCAAACACCAAGAGAGTCAATGGGAAAAGAAAAAAGAGGAAAAAGAGTGAAAGAGATAAATCGATAAGTGATATAGACCTCAGAAAGAAGTCCATTAAAAACTTGGTCACTCGCTCCAAAGACTTTGCTTGAGCTCCCCCAACTTCAGAGCTGGTGGAAAGAGGGATAGCCTCCACTGGGCAATCCTAAGAACATGGCCGCATGGTTACCCCCACATCCTCAATTGCACCCACGGTCCTCTCAGTAGGGCCGATAGCATAATAATAATAAGGACCCTTTATGGCAGAAGGAAGCTCCTCCCTGATATTTGAGCACTCCCTCCCCTCACTAGAAGCTTGTGGACCTCTTTTCTCGGCCCTTGTCTCCACAACCACCTCCTCCTCAGCAACTGCAAGTCAGTGGTAGATGGCAAAGAGACTGGAGCAATTGGCGCCTCAGCTACGTGGTCAAAGACCGTGGCCAAGTTCAGCTCAGCTTCTCCCTCACGAGTTCTCTCAACCACCTTCTCGGTAGAAGTCACCATATGCCCGACGACGGTGAGGATAAGGGGCTCAAATGAAGGCACCTTCTCCGCTTTTGGATTGGGGCCTTTGGCATGATCATCAGCAAGGCCCCAGAATGGTGCAATCGGAATGGTTTCTTATGCCCGCAGCGGAATGGTGAGATAGTCGAAGACGATGTGGCTAAGGGGAGACAGGTTCGCCATTATGTTCTCTTCCCTGAGAAGGGCTTCTGAGAGGACAGCATCCAGGTGATTCTTCACCCACTCTTTAACAAGGGCGATACAACGCAACTCATTAGGAGAAGTCGTCGGTCATACCTCTATGTCATCAGGGACAACCCCCCATATGCCAGTACAAGGAACTCCCCACGCGTTATCTGCCCAACGGGAAATGTCCATCCTCAGCTTGACACAAAGAAAATTTTGTTGCTCCAATCTTTGACCTTGCAATAGCACGGTTCCAGTGCCACGAGGGCATGCATCGCTCTAAAGCTACAAAGATTTCCCTCATATTTATGAGATTATGAGTAAGGAGAAATTCGCAACCAATAAGGTAAACATGCTCCAGGTTCAACTTCAACAAGGCGTGCCACCATAGAACACAACAGCACATCAAGATCATCCAGGCTGAAAGGGGGCCAATTCGAGACAATCCAATACGTCACGAACAGGGTAAGGAAATGGTAACCTCAACCAATAGGAAAACATACTAGGGAAGAGGGCAACATGCGAAGCATAACCCTCATCGTCGATGGCCCCTTCCTGTGGCCTAGGGACCTCAAAAACTACCTTCTCTAAAATGGGAAAGGTGGAAATCAGCAACAACAAGAACTCAGGGGTAGCCTCTAAGTGCTAGTGGTAACCAGCATAGGTTTGCATCTCGGTGCAGACCTCAAGCTCGTCTAACTCCCTAGGAATCTTAGGTTGGATGACCTTCTTGGAAGCCATTAAAGTTGAGGATAAGAAAAGTAATAGGAAGAAGGATGAGACAAGTGAGGAAGAATGAGAAAGTTGGGGCACGAGGAGAATGCAAATGTGGTAAATGGGGAAAGAGAGGACAGGGTGAAGCTTATAAAGGGAAGTGGCTGTAGGTTTTCCGCCCCCATGTATTAGATGTGGGATACGAGATGATTCAAATCCCACAAAACATGCAACACGATACGACGTGGGGGGACTTCCTGACACCATCAACGTGTAAGGGACAACAACGGATGTAATCAAGTGCCGAAATCCAATCGTCAGAAAATGTGCCAATAAAGTCGAGAAGGGAACTGTCGCATGTCGCATCAAATGACGAAAAGACCATACAAGGGTACCCAAGGACTTGACACGTGGAAGAGCCAGGAAGTAAAATGGTCGCCCCTTTCAAAAATAGAGGATTTCAAAGGATAGTGGTTGCAGGAAGACATGCAGACAAAGGCAAGAAGAAATGCCCATCGAACAAGTCCAACAAGAATTGGCAAGGTAACTGTAAGGGGATTTTTTCCCTTGAGCCGAAGGTCCAGAAGACAAGTCCAAATGTGGGAAGCCCAGCCATACTGGGCGACCCCTCCTCCCATTAGAGGTCCTCGATCTTAAAGCAAAAGTTGGCCTATGGCCATAATCATGCAGGAAGTCCCCAAAATACAAGGAAGGAGGGGACGCATCACCCCGGCATTCCCTTATGACGCCTAGTCTCAAATAGCACTATACAGGGCAAGGGAGGAGGAGTCTGACGGCTTACACCAACAAGATAGAAGAGACAGGGAACCACGTCGCATTAAAGGAATCTAACTAAGTGAACTGTTGATAGAACATATTGCCCTAACAAAGGGTATGGGTGATTAATCAGGTATAAAAGCCAATCTCCATGTATGAAGTGTAACAGCCCGCTAAAATTATCAGTTTTGGATTATTTCCCGACAGCAATCACATCTCTCTTGTCTTTACCCTCATCTGGAATCACGCGTATAGTTTATCTTTTCCGTAAATCACGTATTTTGTTCTTCACCGACAGCTGTAAAATCATGAGTCTTCCAAGACCACGCCTAGCCTTTCTCAAGCCCAAACTACCACTTTATGTGGTGGACAGCCACCGTACGCCGCCACGTACGTTCCTCCGACGCATGTTCGTGACGAACAACGAGCGACGCACGGGTTATCCCGTCGATGGTATAACCTTCTATCTCTAGTTATTTTACGTTTAAAATAGTTGGTTGGTTTGTGGATTGTGTAGTTGTATTTGTGGAATTCGTTGCGTAGTTGTGAAGCGAAGTGTGGTTGTGAAGTGTTGCGTTTGATTGTGTATTTTGTGGACTGTGCTGTGAAGTATAGGCGTGAGATGGATGCCGTAGATGTGATACGGCGGGTTGTGTGAAGAGAATACGCGTGT